>PPHD01003765.1:0-30473 GCA_002909625.1 Bambusicola thoracicus | reverse complement strand
ACTAATAGAAACTTCATATTTAAAAACAAAAATAACTAACAAAATCAGCCATTCCAAAGAAAACAAACAAACAAAAAACCCTAGTGATAATTGTAGCGAATCCATGGATTATGGAAAACTAAGGCAGTACTCCACCAAATAATGCTACAAAAGATAGTTAACAGGACTCTTTCAAAGGATAATGAATGTTCATTTATACATATGTTCACAAAGCTGTGGAAAACATGGAAATGGAGTAAAATCCAGTTGTGCTAAAACCTCAGGCTACAGCTGGAAGCTTACAAGGGAAAAAGCTGATTTCTTCATATTACCTTAAACATGGCATCTTACATCACGTTGGTTTTGCTCTGCATTGCTTCCACAAGAGCGTTAGGCTTTTATTTGGTGTGATTTTTTTGCCTCTGCTTTTTGCACGTTGGCTTGTTTCATACTAGATTTTGCTTTTGTATTAATTATCCATTGGTTTGCATGCAAAAACATCTAGAATACACTGTAATGTAGAATTTCATTCTACCTTTGACAGCACCAGGATAAAGCTGCTGTATACAACAGAGAATGAAGCAGCACACAGGGTCGATTGACAGTAGTTGACGTGGCACAGTCAGCACTGAAATCCATTTTTTCTTTGTTTAGAATCAAAACAATCAAAAACTCACATTTTACCTTTAATAAATACGTTACCAAAAAGAGATTCTTTTAAACATAAGGCGAACACAGAAGTGACAAATTCTGCTACAAAGCGTAGTAAATTTTGAGTCACTTCAATTAATGTGCACTAATAAAAAGAGAGAAGAACACTTGCTCTGTAACTCTCTCCAACTTTATTCCACTTGTCAGCTTTCATCTACAACATAACTAAATCAAAGCTGTCAGTAGTTACTATTAAGCTTCTCATTGTGCAGCTGCATAAGTAGTTAATAAAACAACCACTGTTTCTATTTTCTTGGCTATAAAAAAATGGTAGTTTAAGTTTTTGAGTTGCTTCTTCTGCTGGTACTTAATTCTCTTTGTAACAGGAGCAACCTATTGTTCCTGACCCTCATATGCCTTATAATAGCATTAATCATGCTAAATTCTTTTGGTGCTCATGTGGATATAATGTAATTATAACAAATTCCTGAAGATAATTTCTTACTCCCATTGGTCTTTGAGGCAAACCTAAACCACACTTAATTTCTGTAAATGAAAACATGCTGTAAAACTACTTACGGTAAAATTAACGTCATTAAATAAATAATAAATATCAGTAAGGATGAGTAAAAGTTATTAAACGAAAAGCGATGTATAATCAAAACTAATTCATTTCTAATGCCTTTTCCCACGTTTTCTTCCCCTTACCCAAAGCAATAAAAGCTTTCAGAGTACTGTCTCAAACTAAAAATGCAGTCTATTCCCCTATTAAAAAAAAAGACATTTTTAAAGCGCATAATGCAGCAAAATATTCTATGTGCATGTGGGGCTACTCCCAAAACACTACTTGCAACCTGGAATCTAACAATATTTACAGTCTAATAAAATGCTGGCAGATAGAGGATTTTTGGAACTTTCTGTGCACGCTTTTAAAAATGCTGTTAAGTGTTAAAAAAGAAAGAAAGAAAGAAAGAAAGTAGAGTATCAATTGAATGGGTCTGCCAGGAGTGCAATTACTGGCCTTCATACATAAAATCGTTGAATGTGATTTGGCATACACACAAGCCACAAAACATCCGTTAGGTCAAGCCACACAGCATTTGGAGGGCAGGACTCTTTATCGGCAGATTATATTTTTAGGAGTCCTTCTTTTCTCCCCCCTCTAACCCACGCTTTTTTCTTTCCCCTGCCTTCTTGTATAACACAGAAACACAGATTTACACCATGATCTCATTTAGGATGCATTCCTCTTAAAAAAGAGGCAAAACAATCCAAAACTGAGTTGTCAGACCCTCTAATAAGGAAAATGTAGCAAATGCACAAATTTAAATTACAGATGAAAGAACAAATTACGAGACAAGAGATTTTGAAGTGTTAGGTGTTGTTATGGAAATTTAATATGGTCTCTTTGAAAAGGAAACCTGTAAAGTAAGGCTTTCTATATCAAAGAGGTACTGAGTGAAAATGAGATCAGAAATAAAAAAGCCAGTCTCTTCATCATTTCTCAATAACTATAAATGTAATAAACAAGAATTTTTATCATAGGTTTTAACACACATGACCTAGAACAGTCTATTCTTTGAAATATGTTTCATATATGAGAAAATGATAAAGCAACTGCTTATATTTAATCCCCAAAGAAAAGAATTCCTTGCTTTCATAGTTCTAGCTCAAAAAATAAAATAAAAAAAGATAACAATGACCCGAAATATCAAGTGTATTGAAAATTTGGATTTCTCAGTCTAAAAGTAATAATAATAATGACAGGAATAACACCCTGTGCTGCTCTTATGGTCTTTAATTTGGCCCTCTTCCAATCCAGTGAACACCACTGGAGATCCTTACGAAGAGACAGAAGTTTAGGACCAGACCAACAGTGACTTCAGATCAGTGAAACAGGCCAAAATAAAATAGCTCTCTGAAAAGAGGTTGTACACAGAAGCAGTCCACAGCACCTATTTAGCAGTATAAAATAAATGATGAGATTTTCCTGCACGTTAAACAGTTTCCATGAAAATTAAACCTCGTTATGCATCTTATTAGTAGTGGTGATTCCTCTGATGCCTCTGCTATCCTCCCTTTCATATTGTTCTCTATTATTTCTCATATGACGCAACAAATCATTTCATTAAACAATTTTAAGCTTAACTATCTGACACAGTAGAAGCACTAATGTCTTCACGAAGACAAAAATTCATATGGCTGATTCTTTCTTGCAATGTAGGATTAAAGTGAAAGGTGAAAGAAAAAAAATAACACAAGCTTTAGGGTTGTAAACTTTCCAGGAGCCAGGACTGTGATTTCCTCTGTTTACACGACACGAAGCAGAGAGGGTGCCCCTTCCTGCTCCCACCCTATGGATGCTACAGCAGCACAGTAAATAATTACAAACACTTCCCTTTGTACAGCATGGTTTTGTTGATAACAGCAACTACAGCAAGCCTCTTCTTCAGAGATCAAATACTATGTGGCGATTGGGAATTTATTTTAGTAAGATGCAACTGGAGAAGTGTGGCTGCTAGCACAGCCTATAATGTGTCAGTACCACTTCATTTTCACCTCTGAGCACAACTAATATAGATGCTGCTACAAAAGGTTCTCATAATGCAGCATGTGGTGCAGGGCAGGCTGAGGCCAAGTGACAAAATCTTCGTGTGTATGCGGATGCTAAGAACTCTCTGAAGTCAGTCATTTTCTCCAAGGAAAACCACAGCAAAATACATGCAGACCAGGACAGGGATGTGCTTAAACCAATTCTGTCCCAAAATAAAGCATTATAAATATCAGATTGTACTAAACCTTGAAACTATGAACTGCTTTCCAGAAAAGACAAAGGTTTGCCTTTGTAAAACCAACATCTCTGTAAAATCAACATCTTTGTAAAGAAAATACAAGCAACAATAAGAGTGGTGTAATGAACCTTTGCTTCCCTTCGAGCTCTCTGCAGATCAGGCACAGGAATCCCTTCCACCAACCCCTCCATTGGTGACAAACAGAAGCAATGAAGAACAAAACCCAGTAATGAAGCCTGGAGTCTCCCTGCTCCCTGACCTCTCGCTCCCCAGCCCAACTCCCCTTACACGTTTCCACTTAGTTTAAACGGAAAGATGCACAAACCTCTGCAACGCACTCAGAATTCCTCATTCTAGACTTAAGGGCCATTATTCATCCCTGGATCCTTATTTCTCTGCTATTTAGGGCATCGTCTTGCTGCTGCTATGGGTGGGGAGTGTGGCGGGGGAGCAAAGGAAGGTACCACGAAGTTCCCAGACCTCCTTAAACTGCTCAGAGCAGCATGGCTAATCTGACCACGCAACATCCACAACAAGTGCCGGTACAGGGAACATTCCCCTTTTGTTTAAGGGGAAAAAAAAAAAAAGCAAAACAAAACAAAAATCCTTCCTCCATCTCTGTACACATTAAAAGCATTTTTATTCCACACGCTGTCTATTTTTTTTGTTGTTGCTCCTGCATATGGAACTGCAATCCAAGAGCCTCTCCAGCAGTACCAGTCTTTTTGGGGGGAGGGGGTGCGGAAAGGCTGAACTAGGCAGTATTTTTGCACCTCTCAGGAGCGTCATCTTCAGGAATATAACAGGACTGCTCACGTGAGGAAAGCTCCTGAGGTGCCTAAGAATGTAGAGCAGCATGTTCTACACAAAGAGATTCAAAAATAAAACAAAAAAAATGCAGTCTCTGGCTTTCAGACACTTAGGGCTCGTTGTGCTTTGTGTGGCATAATCTCCATCTCCCAGCAAGCCTTTTCTCTTCTGCAGTAGATTTTGTGGCCATGTTTTGAGCAGCTAATGAGGCTGCTCTCATACTAAGTGGGTTTTTTGCTGCCAAACACCAAAAAAATGCAGCATGAGGGTAACTCACCTACCGCAGCGAGAGACTGTGGGCAGCCCAGCCCTATCATGCTGCATTTGCCTTTCCTCCCAAACATAATGTGATGTACCAAAATGGGTGTGTTTTAATATCACAGAAAAAGTGAACAGCACACAGAATTGTCAACAATTTTTCCTTCCAGGGTTTGAGAGATATTAAATAAATAAATAAAATACGAGCCTGGGCTCTTTCTACAGAATGGAAAAGAAACACCATTTTATTTCTGTCTGGGGGTTTTACTTAATACCCATTTGTTCACACGGTACTGCTTGCAAAAAATATTTGTTTGATATAAAGGACATTGAATAATTTATGCAATATTTAATAATGCAGTAAACCAGGGAGAGTTCAACAAGACAGGCATGGCACTCTGCATTACTCGCCCTGCCCAACTCACTTTTCCAAATAAACCCCCACACTTAAGGGCCATTAGCACGCACAACATAACAAAAAAGAAATACTGCCTAATTTGGAAATTAAACAATGCATCTGGTTGTAGTTCATAGGATAAAACATCAGCCTTCCCAGTCATGTATTTTTAATAAAAATACAACAAGGGCTTCAGGAACAAAATCAAAAGTAATGGAACGGGATTTATATCGGCATACAGTCCATTCTGTTTAGGTCCAGAAGTCTTGTGAACTGAGTCGCAGTAGAGCATTAGTGTGATAAATGACTAATGGTTCCTCTGTATGCTGCATGGGGTATTTGAAAGCAAATACATTTTAGAATACCAATAATTGCATCATGCCAAGTACAAAGCTTTCACAACATATTACAGGTCTTCTGACTTCTCATTCTTTAAACAGCCTGATATACATAAGCAATATATCAACTTCCAGGGCATCTTACTTTGTTACAGGCCTTTTTTTTTTTTTTTTTTTTTTTAAATGCATTTAATATACTTCTTACTCACTCCTCACCTCCAAGAGTTTCTGCTTAGGCATCTCCAAGCAAAACAGATATAAACCCTGCTTTCAGAAGATGTTAATTTTCCTTAGTGAGAAAAGGAGGAACTCTGTATTTATAGATAAATATTTAGAAAACCATGGAATATTTTAAAGATGATCTCAACTTCTTTCCCCAGTGTTCACATTTACTATATATTTTTGATGAGTCATATGCCAAAGCTTGACTTTTATACAACAGATAGCTAGATAGGCTTTAAGATCTCCAGGTGTTAAAAGCCAGAGCTTGCAAACCCAGGCTTTGAGTATTTTAGTCTTCCTCAATGTACAACCCTATGGCTAGTCTGTTGATTAGCCCTACTGTCCACATACTAAAGATTTTTTGTTGTTTTCTTTTTCCCAGATATGCCCTTTTCTGTAACTCATATTTTACTCTTGAACAATAACTAAAATTAGGTAAATAGTTTTCCTAACTTCAGTACAAATAGTTTGCTTTACATGGCTTGTTTACTCCATGTAAACCTTTCAAATCCAAAAATTGGTTTGAGAACCTTTAGATTAACTGTCTTGTACTGTACAAAATACAAAAAACAATTCCTCCAGAAAACCTTGCCACCAAAGAACACACATTTACATGCCATATTTCTTTTCAGGAACACGGACTTCAGAGATATAAAAAACTGAAAGTGTACAACGTCACTTTCACTGCTGGCATCAGTATCCAGAGGAGAGTTTTCCCCTGCACTGCACCCACAGGGAAAAACAATCTTCATGATCCCTCACCTGACCTGACGTACATCCTTCTGCATTCAGCAACACACCTTTGTACCATGGAAATCTCTGATACAAGTTCCATTTAATTGCAAATGATAGTATGCATTGTATGCCTACATATCACTTCAAACCAGTTTTCCCCATTTGCTATCTAAGTTGTTTCAAAATTTTCTTTTCTTTGACACACATGTTGTTTTAATTGGTTTGGAAGGAGTTCATCACTTCAGCGACTGAAGTGTCCTTGTATGCAACACAGTGACTTCAGGGATTTTGGCTTTGGGGATCCTTGAAATCTGTCTTGTGAGAAGCTGCGTAATGTTGGTGCTTTTGCTGGCCTCCACTTACGCTCCTTCACTTCCAGAGTTTTTGCACACTCATTGAGCCATGTAGCAAGTTCACAATGCACACAGTGAGAGGCTATTAATAACAAGCTCTAGATTTTACCAAAGGGAGATCACTGGAGATTAATCATCGTGGTAATTAATCTCTCAGTATTAAAGTATCAAAAGAAAGGAAGAGCTTTTTTGGTTCTTACGTTTACAATTTTTATACAGCTCATGTTTATCAGTGCCATTCCAAGCTGCTAAATTGTAAAGCGTATGTAGTATAATTCCAGCAAAACAAACAAGTATGCGCAGCTGCCTAAGGAATCTGTTTATATCTAAAAAGCGTTATCATTTCTATTCATCCCACTATGTATGGAGGAGATAAATCCCATCAGTTTTCAACTGAAAAGCTCAATCATTAGGCTAAGTTTCATGTTTGTCTACCTAGTGCCACATTTGCCATATGCAATTTGTATGTTTAAGAGAACCGAGGGCGTGTCAAGGAGAAAGCAGAGGGCAGGAGGGCAGCGAAGGATTTTTTTCAGGCCTGAAAGAAAGATCATTTTGTGGGAAGACAAGCACATATATTGCCTTGTTTCATCCAGAATCCTAGCAGCCAGCGTGAATAGCAAGCTAAAGCCTGCAGATGGCCTCTTCCATTTTCAGCAAAAGGCAGGGGAGGAGGGAGACGCAGAGCGGGGAGCTGCTGAGGCATAGCTAATCTGAGAGGACAGTTCATGCTTATTATAGAGCCATTGCTGATAATAAAATCTGAATCAAACTGCCAACTGGAATCCACTTGAGACTCTCCGCTTCTTTAATTTTTAAAGTTATGGAAGCACTTGACACTGAGGTGGATCAAATATCACTAGTTTGCGTGCAAATACTTACTTAAGCAACCCAGCGCGCCCCAATCTGTGCAAAAATTTCAGGTGAGCACCATGAAACAGCAACTAATTATGATGTTCCATTACCCCTTTTCTAACCGTCACAATTGCCCCTAAGTGGTCACGGCTGATTTCTTTCAATTAGTTTTCACAGGCTTACAGTTATGACAAATTTATGTTTTGGCTGCAGGAAATTGGTAGCAATCACGAAACCACCAAAACATCAAAACAGAAGGGAGTGCTCCTGCTAACAAGGCGGCGGCTCAAATCCCTGGGCTGGGAGCAGGGCGGCGAGCCCAACAGGGGCTGGGGGGAAAACCTCTCCATCTTCTGCTGGTGTTTCCTGGGCTTTAAAAGTGAGAGACTGAAAGGGAAGGACCTCCTCTAGATGGCACTCAAAAAGGAAGGTTGTGCTTGAGCGCTCCAGCAGACAACTGCTCCTTGGATGCAAAATATTTATGTGCTACGCTGCATATTTACCTCCCTCCGTACAGCAATTGCATATAAAAAGCAGCCGACCACAATGTAGCTTATATGTCCCAGAATAATTACATCAGCAAGTATATCTGAAAGGCATGAATTGGTGGCACGGCAAACAATTCCTATTTATGCTGGTGAAAGAAGGGAAAATGGAATTCAGTCTACCCACAAATTCAATTGCAAGTTCGAATCCAGATGTAAGCAAATTGCTTTCTGAAATTAAATACTGAATGTGACTTCTTGTCTTTTTAAATAATGTTTTAGCTACCAAAAAAGGCATCACATTCCACGCTTTTTAGTATAAACATTAATTTCAACAGCCTGAAACGTTTTATACAACCATTAATTTCAGCAGCATGCCAGGTACAGTCAAATGTTTGAAGTTCACCTGTCTTTTACAAATCAAAATAACTCACTTCCTTCCCACAGTTAGTATAAAAGCATGAGCTGAATGGTTAGAAGCTTTTTTCCCTTCCTCAGTTCTCTCTTTCTATAGTATAGGAAAAATGATTCTATAGCACTCAAAAAATGGGCTGCGATATCCAACAGTAGGATATCTATTATGATGCCTTCTCATGACATGATTGCATTGATATTCTTCGGGATATACAAGTGCATGCACTGTAAACACTGTCATAAATTAAACTGTTGTATGATAATTTTCGTAGCAATACAATGAAATGAGAGCTATGTAGGGTCTTTACTATGTATCCATATTTCTTCTGGCTATAAAGTGTGGTTCAATTTTTATATACAAGGCGCATATTTCAAAAATACCTTTGTTCCTCAGATTACCTCAACAGTTCACTGTTACAAAATACTGCCAAGAAACATATCCTTTTTCTCAAAACACTAAAATTCTGATTCGTAGTATGGCTGATTGAGTATCCTTTAAAAAAAAAAAGTTTTCCTTTTTGGAAACACTGGATTTTCACACAAATGAGAGATTTCAGAAATCCAACTGTTCCAAAAATATTTATAATTGAAGGAATAAAATACCTTTATTATTATTTTTAAGATTAGTACTGTATTGAAATGCATTACATATGTAAGGACAACATGGGAAAAAACCATTTCTAATCTAGAAAGCATTAGCATCAGTCTTGCGCTAGCTACATCAGTCATTTTTGTCTTTGTAAAAACGTTATTCTTTATCCTTTTTGAATTTGTTTGTAGTAACATCAGAGTTAAAAGTCTAAAACTGAGGAGAAAACCTAGTCATTGGAACAATTAAAACATAAAATGAATCCCTAAAACAAAATACCTGCATATCTTTGATTTTCAAGAGATGAAGAACAATTCATTTAGTTTTATCTAGCTTATTTAATTATTTTTCCTATTATTATCATTATTGTTCGAAGAAATTTATCACTAATAAATATGACATAAGATTTCAAAAACTCACGACTGATACTTGAGAAGTGATAACTCTAAATGCATATGGTATTTTATTTAACTAAGATTTGACAATGAACAGAGAGACAGTTTGATGTAATTTTAGCTGCAACAATTAGGTATCAGTTCATATCTAGTGAAGACAAATCCTAGATTCATTAGGCCTATCAAAAAGAAATATGGATTCTCAAAAAAAAAAGTAGTGTATAAATTTTTTGTAAATTATTTCTAAAGTTACAAATCTTTTAAAGTATTATTAGAATGCTTTCATCCGGGAAAAACTATTTTATTGTATTTTTAAGAAACTGAGAGGATAAGAAACTTACAGAAACTTGAGGATAGCTCATTTCCTCTCCCAAGGATCTGAAGGAGTTGCATGTTCCAAATCAGCACAGTATGTTCTACATGCTAGCAGTTCATAATCACAGTTCAAAGTTTCTTTTTCCTAAGAATTACAGTGTAACTGCTTTGTCATTTTTTGTTTTGTCTTTAAATGAAACTTAAACGTATAGCCAAAAATAAATTTCTATATAATACTCTATTGCAACTTCGATTTAATAGTTTCATATAAGTCTCAATAAATAATATATATCCCAGGCAGTTGTTTTTACAAGCATTTCGGAAAAGATTAAATTATAATGTTTAATATTCACATTTTAAGAACATCACAACAATTCTTTTTAGCATACTATCACAGAAAAAAAAAAAGTAGTATTTCACTAATGAAAACATGTCCCCAGTGTTTTAATCTCTGCCATCCTAAAGAACTTCAAATTGAACTGGGTAATTTCCAAGACCTAAAAGACTCATCTGCACATACATAGATAACTATTTTGTGGGGACATACGTCGGCATTTTCATATGTAATAATTTCACAAAACAAACATTTTCTGTTATATAGAAATTGTTTCTGCAGATGTAACATATTGAGCACCTTCATTATACAACCTTCAAGATCAAAAACTGACTTACATGTAGACAGTCTTCAGGACATGCAAGATATGAACCAGGCAATTAGCCAGTAGATAACTACTTTTTTTCTCCCACCCGCTTGTTGACAGAAAAGTATCTCCTGAAATTAACATTAATACCAGCATTTTAAAATAACCTACAGCTAAAGTTCAAAACATGAAACATGAAGCTATTTTTGTATTTTCACATATTCTCCTTTCTCACCAAACAAAGTATTTTGACATTGTAATACAGAGAGTATCTCTTGCAACCGAAAGATCGCATTTCCATTATAAATGAATCTGTATTAAAAATTATAAGAAATTCTGTTATAGTCAAATAATATTTATGAGTGGCTCTAACTATGGTACACTCAGTTACTTCCACAGCAGCTGTTGTATCAGCCTCTATAATTTGATGGAAGATTACCATTAGAGTCACTGACATAATTCATATTTGGAATTCCATTTAACCAACTTAAAATATCATGAATATCTAGACAAACCTTAGCATAGTCTGCACATCCTCTCTATTGAGCTAACAAAACCTAAAGCCTTTGTAACTATTTAACCCGTAACCATCACCTTTACATCAAAGAATCATAGAATCATTATGGTTGGAAAAGACCTCTGAGGTCATCCACCTATCATCAGTATTTCCCCACTAAAACATGTTCTTCAGTACAACAACTGCACATTTCTTGAACACTTCCAGGGACTGTGACTCCACCAATCCCTGGGCAGCCCATTTCAATGCATCACCACTCTTTCTGAAGATAAATTTTCCTAATACCCAACATGATACTTAAAACATTAAATTCTGAGGGCAGAGAAAGATAATTTTTAGGTATGCTAAACTATTCTGAACACACAGCTCTAAGTTGTCCTGCATTCCCATTGTCAATAGTAATTACTTGTAAAGAAACCAAAGATACTTTGGTTTTAAAAGTCCTGAAGTTATGCAAAACACTGTTACGGCTCAGGAAAATATAACAGCCTTCAGCAAAGAGAGGTCCAATCCATTCACTCAATAATCCCTTGAAAAAGTGAGTACTCGCAGTATTTTTCTATTGTTCCAGGCTTTTTTTTCCCCTTATTTTGACCTAGCTCTTCAGTCTTCAAGCAGTTTTAGTGTAAGATCTAAGACAGCATCCATCTACGTCAGATTACCATTTACTTTTTGTTGATAGTTATGTCTTAATCTTCTTCCAGTTTTGAAAATTCCAGACCACGCTCCTACTTTTTTCCTTCAGTTTTATTATTACTTCATCAGCTCAGGATTTAGAAAAATAGTAATTAGAATAAACCTGTAGGGTTTGGATTTTCTGTATTTTATTGGGTGATTGGTCTTGAGTGAAAGTTTCAGGGGTGATCCGATAAAGTTTCTGCCCCCCCAAAAAGGAATCTGCCACAAAGAGCTGTCCTACCTCCATGTCTGAAACATTTTTGTTGCACAGATTTCTTACTCATGCTTCATAATAAAATATTTCTGTCCCTTGATGGCTAATTTTGACTGTTTGCATAGTCATTAACAAATCTTACTAGAAACTTTATCTAGTTTCCATATGAGCCACTTGCTCATCTGTTTCTACAACTGCAGAAACAGAAGTCCGGGATAATATGTTTTAACAGGAAGTCTCAAACATCTTAGTCTCAAATATCCATGAAGTTACACCCTGGATTTTTAATTCAGTGCAGTCTTTGGAGAAAATAAAAAAAGGAAAGAGGGGAGAAAAGAAAAAAAAAAAGAGCAATGCAATGAATCTTATTAAAACCTTCAGTTTCTTCAGGCAAATTTCTATACTGAAACCAAAGCTTTAATCAACCCTTAATTACATAACTTAATGTACCACAGAAGTTAGATTCAGCCTCTCAATTAAGAGAAAGTATAAGTAAACAGGGATTAGTTTCTAAGAAGAAAACAATCACAGGGAAGCCATCACTCAATTCAATGGTCTGCCAGACCTCATATAAATGAAAATATTTTGCCAAGATTGTTTTGCTTTCTGTTAACATCACCATAAGCTTTGAGTTTCAATATATTTATGTATGATTATTTTGCTTGGTCTTTGGGGGGCATAGACTTGAGAGGATGGATAATTCATAAAAGAACAGTTTACCATCCAGAGATGACAGCCTCAATAAAACGGAGCAGATAAGCCTGCAGGAACTCAGCTCTACACCTCTTTGTGGAAAGCTTAAATATTCTTACAGAAGAGGTTTAAATTTACAGGATTGTTAAGCCCAAAGAACACACCCTGAAAACATGTTTCAGCACACTGAACAGATTAACAAACTACTTGATAGCTTTTATACATTGATTTCAAGATCATAAGAAGCATAAGACCCAGACTGATTTTCTAAAATAGTTTTGTGAAATATTTTTCAAGGAAAAAAAAAAGACAAACATGAATTTTCAGCTAGTTTTCAGAGAAACATAAGATATCCACGATGTTCCAAACACGATTTGAATATTCATTAAAACTCAGATACATTTTTCAAGATTCTTCTCAGTGCATCTTTACTACAGATGTTGAGACAAGCAAGTAATTATACCCTTGAGGAATGTAACACTTGCAGTATCTCTGAAAATGGTGTTACCTCTAAAAGTACTAAGAGTCAATAAAATTAAGTCCTAACTTGATGTTAAGCTTTAATGCATCTTCCAATTTGAGTTTCATCTTTAATTCTTGAATTAGATACTAGGTGTTCTTGCAAAGAGGTTTGGAAGAAATAGCTAACTGAAAAATAATTTTAAAGTTTTGTGGGTTTTTTTTTTGTTTGTTTGTTTGTTTTTAATAGAAGTAGTTAACATAAAGCCACTGACAAACTCTAGTACACATACAGTTAAAGCTAAGGGAACTAGACCAATATTAGACTGTGCTATGCCTCTAGCGCTTACAAAGAGATATGACAATCACTCTAAAACAATAAAAACTTGCTGCAACTATGAAGCCACAATTGCAGCTCCTTTTCCTTTTTATGAATCTGTGGGAAGAAAGCAAACATAGAAGACAAGTAAGTATTTCTTGAGATGATTTATTTTCCAGCCGTGATACTATTTTAAAAGACATAGGTGTAGGATTTCATTTCACTTGTTTCAGTGTTCTGAGAATGTGAGGAAAAAAAAGGTGTATAATACCCCAGATGTTTCTCTGAATTTTTCAAATAAGCAGAAAATGACAGGTTTGGTTTGTTGTTCGTTCTTTTTTTTGTTTGTTTTGGTTGTGTTTTCCCCCACTCTAAATAAGAAAAATCTCTTGAGTACTTTTTGTATACAAGATGGCATCTGAAGAAGTTGGATGTCAACTTAATGGCACACCTTATAGAAATTTGTCCAAAGCAGACATTTGTATATTTACCAGAGGAGAAGCAATGCAATTCACAGAATCACAGAATCCCCTGAGTTGGAAAGGATCATCAAGTCCAATTCTGGGCTCCACACAGAAACACCCAAATTCCAAACCCTATGTCTGAGAGCAGTGATCATGTGTTCCATGAACTCTGGCAGCCTGGGACCTCGGCTGCTTCTCATACACCTTGTTCTCCAAACCCTTCACCATCTTTGCAGCTCTCTTTTTGACAGTAACAGTTTTATTTTCTTATTATGTTGTGGCACCCATAGCTGCACCCAGTGCAGGAGGTGAGGCCACATGGCAGCACTGGGCCTGATGCACGCCAGCGTACAGTTAGTCCTTAGGCTGCCAAAGCACACTGGTGACCTCCCATCATCTTGCTATCAGCCAGAATCCACAGATTCCTTTCTACAGTGCTGCTCTCCAGCTTCTCATCCCCCAGTTTGTACATACACTTGTGGCTGTCCCACCCCAGGTACAGAATCTAGCACTTGCTCCTGTTAAACTTCAAGTAAATTTTAAGTGCTTTAAAAAATAAACAGTAAAAAATATTTTCAGTATGATATCTGAATTCTGTTATTTGGCTGTTAGGAAAAGACCCAAATGCCTTCTCTGAACAAACCTGCTTCTCCTTCTGTTTTGCCATGGCCATGTTCAGGGTGCATAAAAGCATAATTCTGAAATATTTACAAAGATAGTTGCTACAAATACTAGAAAAAATGAATGATTAATGCTAGAAGATAGTATTACCAAATAGAAAATGAGAGTAAAAGCAGCAAATAAACCTACAGTCTTGGAAGCATGGATCCACCCAGCTTCTTAGGTTCCTTTGCCGCTTCTAGGACCACAGACACGAGATGGCTGCACTTCATACTATGCCACACTGCAGCACAGCCTGCACAAAACAAACTGCAACAGTCCACACAAAGGGCCCACCAATAAAAAAAAATATAAGAAAATTAATCTTCAAAATATAGATCTACAAAGATTGCCTTTTCTCTCTGTTTAAAATTCACATTTAGATGATTGCATTACAAAGTCCTACGTGGCTAATTCCATCACAAGACCAGCCGCTCTTCCCTTATTTTCTCCATCTCCGACATTATTTCAGGCCTCTCAAACAACTGACTTGCTATGCCTTCCTCTTTAGTTAGCTCTGATAAAGTAGCACAGTGAACAAAAGAATACACAGAGTAACATCCAAGGTGCTAAAAACAGCAGAAAACCATGAAAGATCTAGGCAATAATTAAGACCAAAAAAACTGATCATGCTGGTCAAGATCAACTAAACAAAACAAATTGCATCCTTTCCTCCCACCACCAGTAGTTTGGAGCCCATGCAGGCTGCAGTCCTCTACGACCATGGTTACACGTGTTCAGAAACATCCCTGATGTTCTTAAAGGAATAGTCAGGGGGCAGTTACATGCTACAAAGATGAACTTCCAGCTGGAAAGGAATAGTCTGGGGAAGTCTGTATAATTTTGTCTGGTATTAATCTGTACTCACATTCAGTAATAAGAAGGATGAAAGACAGGCAATGCAGGGTTTATTCTACAAATTATAAGCTCACGTTGATCACTAAACCTGACCACAGTCACTACTGAGACAGCTACAGAAATTTCTGAAGCATACAATCTTCTGTAGTCACAAATTGAGAGCATTAATGAAGGAATTCCTAGGTGAAGTTTCACTGGTAAGTTTCATCTGGAAATGAAATCAAGTCACAGTATTTTCATTATGACTTACAAAAATCCAGCTACATTCAGTTATTACTTATCAGTAGTATTAAATCTATAACAGCGATATCAAAACTTGCTTGTCTACTAAAGGATCTGTTATAGCTTGAGACCAAGAATCATAGGATGCAGTACATGAGCCTTCAAATAATAGTCAAGGTAAGCTCATCTAGGATTGAAGAAAATAGTATACTGTCATCCAGTAAACTAAGTGCCCTAAAATAATTGTACGATATGAGCCCAGGCTTTCCTGCAGGCATTCAAAACTGATTCTCTCTCTGATCACATTATCGAGCTTTTCAATAATCATTTTATGACTTCCATTACATTAAATGCTGCCATGCTTTTATCAACAAGAAAAATGGCACTGTGGTGCCAAGTGTTAAAACACTACATACAAAATTTATCAACTATCACTTCTGAATGAGAAGTGCACTACCACTGTTTATGCTTTTCTAAATACAGAGATAAATTGAGGTTATTGGTTTATAAGTAGATAATGAAAAGATTGACTTTAGACATAAAGAAGGGAGAATTTAGGATTCTTCACCTTGCACCTCTGAGATTGCAACTGGGCACAAGGCCGTTCTTTACTTAATACCCTAGGGCTAAATGCACCAACTACACAACATAACCTTGCCTCATGTGTCAGTAACCTTTTTAAGCAGCTTCGGCCAAACATTTGGCCACAGATTTTTGTGACCCAAATAGGAACAGACACACCAATGGCTAATGCTGCCTATAGGAGCATGTTTCTAGACAGTAAAACAGATTGAACCATCCTCCATGAATTTGTCAAAAGTCTGGATATGCATGAAAGCTTGTACACTCAGCTGCACATTAAACCTGCCCATAACATACTATAGAGATAAGCCTGAATCTTTTAACCAAACTGCTACTTCCATTTACACGTATGCAAAACTGGAGCAATGGTAATGTTCTGCTTGTAAGATAAGCAACAACTACAGAACACTTTAACATCCATAGATAGTGCTATACTACACAAGATGGTATCAGTTCTATTGTCAGCCTGATATGCTTGAAGCTCTCTAGAAATTAAATGCAACTCCGATAAAAGAAGGAAACAGACAAAAATAGCCAAGGGACAATAGCAAAGATCAGAAAGTATTTACAGACAAGGAGCTCAATAAACTTATATTTTCAGCAAAGAGTGTTTGACATCAGGTCTAAATGTAAGAATTGTCAGTCTAGCCCTGATTGACAAAATAAGCTTATTTGAATTACGATTTCATCTCAAAGCACGCTGAAAAAAATTCCCAAGAAGGCAGAAAAGAATTTTAGTTTATTTTGGAAGCACAACTTCTCATGTCGAACTTTTCAAGCAACTTTTGATGGTGTGAATAGGGCATCCAGAATTATGACAACTATAACTACGATGAACAGATTCTTGACTAGAATCCAAAAAACTCCTTAAGGAGGTATATGCTACAATTTTAGCATCTTTCATTTAAGGGACATGAACTTCTTTGTGTAAAGTTCATTGAGATTTTACACTCTCGTGAAAGATTCCCAAGTACAGCTACATAAACAATTTATTTTTCCACTGATAAGCCAAATTGAACAGTAACAACAAATTCACTCAGAATAATGTTTTACTTGATCTGAAACACCATTTCCAGCTATGATTAAGCCTTCAGTTTCAACCCATTTTGAACAGTGAAGAGCATTTTAAGACAAAACACTTTGCAGAACTATACCGTTATAAAACTGTTCCCTGAATTAGATAGTAAACTGAAAAAAAAAAAAAAAAGGCCTAGTTTTTCCTCCTCAGCAAATAAACTACATGTTAGAAAGTAAACAAAGCCCTTGCGAGCATCTGTGTCCACATCAAAGATGGAACATGTTATATCCATCCACAGCTTACCACTTTAACCAGCACTGGATGGTTAAAACTTCACCCTACTTGTTCTTTCCTTGTTATTATTCCAACAGAAGGAATTTTAATGGATAAATGAACATCTGCCAGCTTGAGATCTTAACATCTGTTTTTTCACGACGACAGACTAATAGGGAGAGCTCAGCCAAGATTTTGCCAAAACAAGATTTTTCATCTCAAACAAACATACACCCACCAGATTTCTGAAGGAGACCTAGGGTAGAAAGGGGTTCAAGAAGCTTTCTCTTTTGTCCACTGTTTCTTCCTCCATTCTCTGATAACACATTCCAGAGAAGTAGTGGCTAGGAACACCCCCATTCTACATTATTTCATTGCTAATTAAGCTTAGAACTAAGCTCTACATGCTAGTTTATACATGACAGGTTTTACTTAGATTTTAAGAAAAAGAGCTTTTTGTACATGCCAGTGGTGCCTCATCAAACACAGGGCAACTGAAATGCTTAGGCCAGGCAACCACATTATTCTGCAAGCTCTGAAACTCTGCTTTGATTTGGGCACACTGAGCCAAACAGCAATGCTTTACCATCATAAGGAAAGTAACAAAACACTGTATAATCTTGCCTTTACCTGTGGTAAATTCAGGAAATTCAGTTTTATGTTGTCTACCAAGAAGTCTTAAATCTCTCCTATCACGTACAACCGAGGCAGCTGTTTCCTCCACAACACCCTGTGGAGGTGGCTGGATGCCCAGGGACACAATGGCATGCAGACTAATTTGAGTGGATGGACTCCCATTTGGCCAAAAAACCTGAAGCAACCAGATTTTAAACATAACCAAGAAAATAAACGGTAATAGAATCCCACAACATCTGTTAGGTATTTTAAAATCCCAAGTGAAAGACACACAACACCTTGAATCTCTGGGCTATTTAATTCCAGAAGGAGCTGAAATAAAATTACTTCTACTTCAATCTTTTACCATTTATCAAGTTAAAGATGCTTCTCACAGGTATTGCAAGGAGTTGATTAATGTTTCCAAAGCATCACAGAGATGATACAGGCACCTGTTTTTGAGAGAGAATGCATAATGTCATATTCTCACACAGTCCCTTCTATCTTAGAATATAAAAATGCTCTAACTTGTTACATCACTTGCAAGCAATATTCCCTCAGTTCTGGATGTAAATTGGGGAACGAAAGAAACAAAATGAATTGAGCAAAGGCATACACAGTAGCTCAGTAGAAGAGTTTGAAGCTGTGATTTCCAGGTGTGATGTGACAGTCCTTTCCTATGTGTCTATCAAATATGAATCCCATTTATTTTTGTATTTAGAAAACTACATATAGCAACAGCATATTTTCATTGAAGAAAAGAGCCAATAAATTTTGTACATGTTTAAATACACTACATGCATCATATCATCATGTTTCTTGTTTACTAAAGCATAGGGGCATACACAATAAGAAAAGACACAGAGTCATTATTGAAAAGTTCCATAATTTGCACAGAGAGAGAAAGATCTACTAATGAGGTGAATCCTGTTGGCTGTAAGAATTCAAAGGAACAGGACGTGTGCCAATCTCAGGTATTTATTGTGCTTAGAACACTTCATTGAAAAACATATGTTTTCTATTTCAAATTTTTATCAGACTTGGGAACTGAGAACTGCCATAAACATATACAGGACTCTGTACATGAGCTACTCACATTTCTTAATAGTAATTCAATGCATGCATTCAATCTGAATAGAGAATACAGCATTTGCAAAATCTAGACATCACGGCAGAAATAGATGGCTGTCTCAGAAGACAATTATAAAGGCTGTCCCAAAAGTAATGCCTCCTATTTCATTATGCTGGCCCAGAACATCAAAGAAAAATGTTGGTGATACGGAAGTAGAAGCAGAACCTTCCCACAAATATTCCACTACAATTTTTTGCTGAGGGATGGATGGCAGCAGAGGTGCGGTCTGACAAAGTGGGATCTGACACAGAAGTGCTTATGAAGCAGAAGGGTATTACTGAATTCCTTCAAGCAATAAATAAATAAATAAATAAATGGGAGCGTCACTTTTGGAGTGACCTATGTGACTATTAGCAGTAGTTGTGATAACAAAAAAATATTCCTGAAAAGATGGCCAGCAGCACTGATCTGTCTTTTGATACCAAGACACTGGTAAATTGAAAAAAAAGAGTTCTACAGGTCAAAAGCCTAAGTGAACTGGTGGGATATTAAATCATATAGAGTAGTATACTAAAGGTAAGTTTCCTAAAATATGAATTTCATTCTTAGTTTTATCATTCTCAAATCGACTCGGACCCCAAATTATTTCAGAACACTAGCCATTAGGACAGCATATGGATTGCTTTGCTCCCCAGAGTTTTAGTTAGTATACTAAAAGACAGTAAAGACAAATCACTTGGATTAAAACAAAATAAAGCATATACAACAGTTGAGTAGTATGTAAATTTCTTTCACACTCCAAAAAAAAAAAAAAAGTAATTCAGAAATAAACTAGCATATTTTGTAGGCAAAAGAGGCAGTGAGAATGGAACTTAGTCTAGATATTCTAGGGTGAAAGAGAAAACCTCCCAGACATTTTAGAGACCACAGTGAATGGTTTGACAGGCTATCAAGAAATGGCAAAGGCATTACAGTAACATTAGTAGCTTTGCTGGGTCCCTTCAGATCCTTACTATTCCTGAGTTTAGGTGCATTGGTAAGTCAGCACTTAATGAGAGATCTGCTGTACCTGAAGTCTGGTAGAACTAATGCAGCACATACCCATTACAGCCTTTCTCACTAAGTTAGCCAATCCATTTGAAAAATTGGGAAAGAGAATTGCAGACAGATACCTATAACAAATATATTTTTCCTGCAGAAGTATGCGTTTTACATTGAGTACAAAATGCTAAATAAACAAACATATGTATATCTTTAGCTTTTATAATGAAACTTTCATTTTCAGTTTATGGGAGGAAAGGGGCAAACAAAACCTTGAATGGAGAGCTCTGCAGTTTGCTTCTGGCTGTCCCATGTTCACCAGCCAAAAGTCAGCCAAAGGCTATATCAGTTTTGGACATTTCACCAACAGAATATGCAAATAGTTTTTCATAATACACATGTTACATAGACACACACACACACAGTTCATATGTTAACCCTTAATTCAAAGTTCTATTTCCATGGAAACAGCAGCAAGTATCTATGTGTCAAAGTTCTGTTAATTTCTTCACTAGGAAGAAATGGGTGAGCATCTGCTGGGAACACAGCTTACAAAGAATGACAATCGGAATGCAAATACGTTTCTTAACTCCACTTTTAATATTACTTATTAAAAAAAGCTATAGAAAAATGTGACTGAATTGCTAGATTAAACTAAAATTACTGCAAGTACCCTCATTGAGGAGTAAGAGTCTGAAGGTAAAGTTAGTCCGGAACTGCTTATCCAAAAGTATTTTGCGCAGAAAACAGCTGTGTTTGGTAAGAAGAATGTAAGGACCTCAGCTTCCTAGCGTGGACAGTCATGCAGGCTGCACTTAGTGTATATATAGGACTGCTGACAGAATCAGAACTTAGAGCAAAACAGGTCTCAATCGAAAATGTAAAACAAAAATATTTAAATGCTTTTCCCATTTAAAGATCCTTCACACATCTGCTTCTTTCAGTAGGGACCAATCAGGCACTTGCTTATACATTTAATCAAATTTCTGGTCTCAGTCAACAATTATAAATACCTCAGTGAAAAGCAATGATTTTTTTCTGAAAATGCAATTCAGAAAAATGGGGTGATATCACATCTATATCGACTATTTCATTCTTCAAATATTTCTCTCCTACATCATCAAGAACATCATCAATTACCTGAAGATTTAGCAAGAGTTTTTTGAGGAAAACTGTCTGAATACTTTGGGCGTATAAAACCTTTCCAAGGTATATATATTCCTGTCTACAAAAGCATTACTGTATCTACTCTCTGTAATCTAACATACAAGGTTTTACTTGATCTAGATATAACCATTATCCAAAGACAATGTGTCTGAGAGAAGTAATCCACCACACATGTTCTCTGAACTTATTAGCATGTACAAAACCGCTTGTAGAACAGGAAAAGAGAACATAAATGAAAAAATTATGATGTCAAATCCAAGTAATTAATGCAGATAGAAAATGTCAACAGACATAGAATAAACACATACTTCAAAAATATTATTCTACAAGTGTATAACACGCTTCTGCTAGATACCAAGCTTAAAATAATAATTTTACTTCAGAAGCACATCTAGCAGCACATGACCCAAAAGTGTGCGTGAACTGCAGACTTTGAACACTTGCACTCTATCTGTGGATATGCAAGAGCAATATGTGGGCTTTGATGTTTTTAAATAACTCTGCTTAAGAGGGTTTAACTGTGTGAATTAATCAGCGCTCCTCAGAAATACATTAATTAATTCTTCTTCAGACATTATTATTATATAACTATGTTGCATAAGCTAGGGCATCTAAACTTCACATCCATCCAGTTCCTTCTCCGAAAATTAGAAGATTCGTTCTGCATTACAACAAGGAACAAACTGCTACACAATGTGATTGGATAGTTAACATGTGGAACGTTCAAATCGCATTACTGTAAAAGTAACAATTTAGGGGGATGCCCTCAAAAGTTTAGTGGCAATAACTAAAGGAATCTGAAATAGGACTCTTTTTTTCATTTTCTTTGAACTAAGTGAGTTAGCACGCTATCTTTTGTATGTTTTCAGATAGTATTAATTTTCAGGACTGTGAGGGGGAAGGCCTGGAGTGCAAACTTGAAAAAGATTAGTCTAATTCAAGCCCTATATACAGAAGAGAGAGTTTTATCTGTCAGTTTGAAAGAGAACTTTAAAGACGCTGTGATATGGAGCGGAATTATCACCACTATTAATTGCACAGGCATTTTAAAAAGACCCTGGAAAGTGACCTCCTCTAATACAGAGAATGCATGTAGAAAAATATGTCTTAATCTTCTTTTCTGCACTGAGATAAATGTCAAGTGTATCTATCACCTCAATTAACCATAGGAAAAAAGCTGTCAAAATCTAATTCTTTTTTTGACAAGGCGTTTATTCTGAAACCAGCAGAGGGAGAAACAGGCACTTGTATTAGAAAGAGATGAGTGTCAAAGGGTTCTGAAACACATGGTGAGTTTTCCATGTGCGAAATGCTGATTAGAACCATGGTAAATCAGTGCTAGTGTGTTCTGGGTTTGTTGCCTGAGCTACAGTAAAACGGAGGGCTTTGTGGCATGGTTTACTTCGGCATTGAGGTTACATTAACAAAAGAATGTTTTTCAGCTACAGTACCATGCAAAATGCAAAGGAACTGGTGAAATTAAAGAACTCTAACTTTGGGAACTTTAAAGACTATTTTACAAAACATTGTAAAACATATCTTTATTGTGATAGCTTGTTTCATCTTCGATTTTTCCATTAAATAGAATGGAGACCTTTCTGTTCCTTTCCCTGTTATATAAACTTGATCTCATCTAAGTATTAGAATGGATTCTCTTTTCATCCACTTCATTTGCACTCACACAAGTTTTCCCAATTCCAAGCTTCCTCGTTGCAGAAAAGCAATAAAAGGCAAAGCAGAACAATATTTACACGTTTTTCATAATTGGGCTTAGAAAAGCAAAACGACTGGCCTACTATTAACTTCTTCATACTAAGAAGTTATACGAGATATACATACTAGAAACTGCAGAAGAGGAAAACAGATCATCTAAAATGACGCCTTCAGAAAGGACAGCTTTCAAACTATGAGGCTGGTTTAAAAATCATCTAGATTTCCTTCTCAAGTTTCAAAACCTGTGTTTATGTGCATATTTATGTTCATTTTGGTTTTGAAGACTGCTTCAGAAATCAAGAGAGTTCATTGCCAAGTTTTGGGTTGGGAGGAAGGCATGAAGAAGCTATTAAAATTGAGGTTGAAATGCAGAAGCAGACGAGGATTGTTTCAACTTTCTAAGTTAAATTTCTTATCTCCGTAGATGAGATGAATATGAGAGCAGTTGACAGCCACAAGTACACCAAGTAACATAACGTTCTTTGCCACTACCTTTCCCAGAAACAAACGGTACCTCAAAAAGCTGTATATACACAGAAGAAACACATTTGAGGTCTTTAGAGTTTTTGAAAAGATAGAGGTGATTTCAAGAATTACAATAATCACATCTCACAAAAATCAGCATTCCCTAGAGAGAGCTCTAGGACTGCTTGCTAGCTCTGGCACAGCTGAAAATCAACAGATCAGCCCTCCACTTGTTTACATTGTCATGTGCTTTTGAATTCAGTGGCACTGTCACATCATATCACAACCAGTTCCCTGTTTCCATAGAACTAATGCAAATAACGGATCCTAAAAGCTTAACACAAACAAGAATCTTCAAGCAGGTGTCTGCTATGCTATTTTTTCCCCTGCTGTTTCAAACATTAATGCAAATAAAAAATTGGTCCAGTTGGAATCACATCAGAAACAGGTCCTCTTACAAGGACCTCTGTTATTATGAGCAACGAATAAGACATGCAGTCATGCTAGCCCCAATGAAAGCATGCATTTATCTGCTAATGTAAAGTTATTCAAAACATGAAAATAAATAAGCATTATTATTTTTGAAAATATGGATAGCAGAACTTCAAGTATTTCCAGAAAATGCAAAAAAAAGAAAAAAAGCAAAAAAAAAGTTGAGGAAATATTAATTATGCCATGGAGAATTCGAGTGACATGCAGGGTTTGAGAAAAAATTCTCTATCTGACCTTTTTTAAACTCATTACAAGGAATGTGGATAGAAAAATCTTGGCTTTCTGGGTTAATCGTGTGAATGCATTACAAGGCAATCATAACGTGTAAAAATGTGACTAACGTTGAATAATAATTCAGTGCTGAACATTCTCTTTCATTTCATAAGCTACAAACACTCTGGAGCACTGTTAAAACTGTTAACAGTAGAGAGAAGATCCACTTTGCCATTTTCCACAAGCTACATCAGCCATAACAATAAGGAAAACAAAATGAGATATGTGAAAATCTTTTTTTAATTCCAAGAAAGAACAGTGCTACCCAACAGAGCTTTACTCCAATAACGCTGACACATTCCAAATTAGTTCTAAATATGCATTCTTCTTCTGAACGACCAGGCAAAATGGGTGCATGCTCTTCTCACCTAGAAATTCAGACCCATCGTCTGTACTGTAGGCTCCTAGCCACAGTCAGAACAAGACTTTTAGCTTTCCTGTACTACTCTTAGACACATCAAAGGATCAGAACTTCTGCTGAGCCTCAGTAGCAAAGTTTACATGTTTCCTTGTAAGCTAATAGCTAAAATGAGATAGTTCAGATTTAATTAATCCTCCTATCAAATCACAGATGTGTCTTATTCTGTATGTTTTTGCATCTTGCAGGGTCAGAGTGAGTCACCTGACTCACCTAAGGTGCAACAATATCTGGTTCACAGCATTAGTGAATACATGACATAGGATGGGAAGTCTCCAGGCCTTAAAGTACAACAGAAAGCATGGGATGCATTTTGACGTTTCAAAATGTAAAACCATTATATAATAAGCAGGAATCTACAGGACACACCTAGAGGTAGTATAGCACAAATTTCTGCCTTGGGAGGAGGAATGGAAGATAACCCCCCAGAATCTTCACTTTGGCATGCGCCAGAGCCCTCCGTATCCAAGAGGCCATGTGTGGATTTGCAAAGCAGCACAAGGTAGCATAGAAGCAAAAGGTGGCGGATGCAGAGGTTTCTCTGCAGACCTGAGGAGGGGGAAAGCATATCTAACTGTGACTTAAGGCAGCTCATGTCTGATCATTTTTTTTCCAGACTGGTTACAAAAATTTAGCTGTTGTGGTGCAGATATTAAGAAATCAAAAGGTCTCATCCAACCAGCAGAAAACACCACTTTAAAACAGTTTTCAGCCAGGAACCTGTTCTGGTTTGGTCCCCAGCAGTACATTAGTTTTTCTTTGCTCTTTTAAGGCCCTTTTCCTAGATCTACTCTTGCACTTAGGAAGAATTATTTGAACACATTTCCACTTAAAATTTCAATTTCAAATCAAGGCAGTTACTTGTCTCTACTCATTGTTCATAAAACCACAGATCATCACGGAGCATTTCAACTGATACTGACATTCATTTTACAGGTAGCGAGGAGATAGCAAATAGTTGAGCCACTGTTCCTGTCTCAGCTGCAGTACTTGTCTGGAAGGTGGCCAAGCACCTTGCCCTCTGTTTGTCACCTCTTCATCACATGACCTTACCAAAGCTGATGCTCCTCCTTGATGCAGGCAGCACCCACCCAGCCTCTGGCCAGGGGCAGAGAAAAACCTCTGTATTCTGTATTTGTATTGAGGCACCAGATGCGTTAGCAACCAATCTTACTCACACTGTAGCGGATATGACTTAAGTCCTAGGTGAAATTTGAATAGGTACTTATTCAGAAGTTATACTGCCCTTTGCTACATAAAAACCTGAAGTGATTTGCTTGGTAAACCTACTTAAATGCATGAATGACTACACCACAATCACTGCCTAACAAGTTCCAACTCACTTTAAACTCTTCCGATCAGTTTCATAAGGCCCACTTGTTCCCACCATCCTGAAGTTTTCCCCCTTCTTAAAAATAAAGTCCAGTTTTAAAGAGAATTTCATAAAGAATAAGAATTTCATAAATTTCTTTGCACCTCTCTCACCCCTCCTCCATCCTAGAACAAGATCAGATCTCAGGTTTTAAGAACAGTATTCATATGCCTTAATGAGCTAAGGGACTGAGAACGGATATGAAGGCAGTCTAAAGGGATTCTTTGTGGAAGAGATTATAAAAGTAGTGTATTTGTTTTTATCACTGCTGTAATTGCCTGCTCAAAGCACTGGGGTACTTCACGTGATTAAAAACGAAGAGAGCAAAGTGTGCTAACTGCAAGGCAGGGAGTGCAATCTATCCCGCCGCATTCATTTTGGGAACCTGACTCACACCCCGCCACCAAAATACTCCGATGACAGCTCATTGAGGAAGAGCTTGAATACTGCAGTGAACAATTCTCATTTAGTGAAAGATAGTTGACCTGCTGCCAGCATGCTTCTGTCATATCCTACGGTTAATGTTATACAGAAATAAAAAGAAAAGGTTTAACTGAGCCTTTCAATTCAAATCTCTCTAAGCACTTTCTATTTGGAACTAACAAATAAAAGCCAGTAACTTTCTTTTTTTGCTCGAACCATACTGAAACAGAAATCTGGAACGTTCAGCTTTTTCCTTCCCCATTTATGTTCTTGCATGCTGAATTGCAAGATTTAAGAGGATGAAAGAGATGCAATCAGGATTAGCAAACCAGTAAAAATCTTACAGTGAATGGGAAAGCATGAATGTTCACATAAATATTTGTAAGATCTGAAAAGAGCAGATGCACCATCAAATGATCTAGATGATATGTGTACATTCACTTATAAAGCAATACATTTCTCTCCCAGTCTAAAAAAATAATTAGACAAAGGGAATGCTTTCATCAGTTGGACAGTTCCAAAATGCTCTAACTTTCTGGATTTGTTACAAAAAAGATAAATATTAAGGAAAATATCTTTGAGGCAAAAAAGCTTCAAAGCATATTCTCATCAATGGGTACTTGAAGATCAGTTTTGCTAAACAGACGATTCAGCCTGCATTGATAAGTGTTCACAAAACAGCTTTAAAAACAACAACATTAAGCAGAAATCAGGTGAAAGCCTACCACCGTGAACTCATATGTCTGTGCAAACATCAGCTCCAGCTGCCTGAAAGGCTGGGCCCCTCTCTAAGGGAGATATACCCAATTCATGCATCTGCATCGTTGCTGTTTGCCTGTAATATGGTTCTGCAGAGCTGTGCCAGTTCCTACTGAGTGTGAGAAGACTCACAGAGTGTGAAATCTTGCAAACTAAATGAGCCATAGGAACAGTTTGCACAAATCTCCCATGATCAGCGTGGTAACCTAGTCACCTAGTATGTTATTTCCATTATTAGTAATAGCAATTATTCAGGCAAACAAATGACAGAAGAAACCCCTCGGTCTCAATGTTTGAGCTGCTCTGGGCCTAAAAAAGGGGTTATTATGTTTTTCCATACACAAAGAACAACTGTATGCTAATGTACCCCCTTCCCTCACTAAGCTGTGGGGAAAGAGGCTTGTCAGGCTCTCGGACGCTCTCTCAAGCAGGCAGGCTACAGAAAATGAGCTGAGGCACCTTGAGCGTAATAGAAATTTGATGGCAGTTGGAAGGGAGCAACTTGTCAGTCAGGGAAGACTCCAAGTCAGTGTGCAGTGCTGAAAAGAGGGATTTTCAGGGGGGCGAGGGGGGGTTGCCTCTCATTGCTACCCAGGGAGGCTTCAGACACACTGTTCAGCAGTCCTGGAGCTGCTCCCCTGCCTTGCCCCAAATGGCATGGGCAAAGCCATCATGTTCCACTTCATTTTCTTTGCTGCTGATGTGCAGAAGATGCATTTTTCTCCCAGGGAAGACAACTGAGCAGCTAAAAATCTGGCAAACGTTTCAATTTTTGTCCCTCTCCACAGAAATGGGAGTTATTGCAGTTCAGTTTCTCTAGAGGCTCCCTATTAGGCTTGGGTATTAATGAACTTTATTTGGGTTAAGCAATTTTTATTAAATACATAGTTTTGAAGCATTTGGTTCACTAATGAAGACCATCATTTAATCCAGCTATTAACTGACCCCAGAGAATTTGTATATTGCCATGTGCAGTCTTGTTATGCTGTAAAGAAAACAGTACAATATTCCTCTTTGTGTCCTAGCGGTGACCACAAAGAAAACTTCAGAGTAGACATTCATTAAAATGCACAGCACAACAAAGAAAAAGGATTTACCTAGATAGAGACCAAAAAGGAAAAAAAAAGAAAGAAAAAAAGGAAGAACAGTTTTAAGTCCTATTTCTGGAGAAACTGATGAGAAATGCAAAATTACATTTCTCACAATTGAGTTGACCTATCACTCACCATACATGCTGAAACAGGTTTTAATCCTACTTCATTTACGGCTACCATCAAGCAGACTACTGTACACAGCTAATGAGTGTAAGCTGCTTTTCTGTTTTTGCTACAGGATTTGTTCAGGGTCTTCTGGGGTTTTTTGTTGTTGTTTAAAGAGTTATTGGACATTTTATTGTCCCCTCCTCCTCTCCTCTCCCTTTCTTTTTCCCTAAACAAACATGATGCACTGCCAAAGTTTTTTGATAAATGTAGGAGGGGAAGAAGAGAAAACCCAAACTAGTAGAGAAACATTTGCCTGCCCAAATATAGACATTGATTTGGCGGAGTAAAGATGGCCTGTTTGCCATCATATATGATGATGACAAGAGAAGCTGAAAGTGTAGGACAGGGACCCTTCAGCAATCCATCACCATCTGCTCAAATTTCAACACTAAAATTCTGTGTGATTGAACCTTGAGGAGACACGATAAGGAGAACACCAAAATCTTAGGAAAAAAAAAAACGATGCGAAGTACTGATTAGAATTCCTTAGGAGTCCTGATACCCTCACGTTCAACCTACTAATATGACTGAGTATTGCAGAAATGCTCAGCATAAAACCTTTTAGCCTCTTACAGATCACATGTGAGAAAAATAGCATTTACGTTCCTGAAATTGAGAACTCAAGTAGTTACAAACCAGGTGGGTGCAATTTAGGATGAGATTTACCAAGATAGCTGCAGAATTTACTTCTCTTAGACGATAATCTTAGGATGATAAATAGTAAAAGAAAGTAAGCAAAATTTGAACAACAAATTGTTTTAGTTCTTAACTGGCCCAGGAGCAACTTCCTTTTGGCACTAATGCATCTCTTCCATATTTAATTATGAATGTATTATTGCAGCCATGCCACAGATTAATGATTGGCAAGGAGCCCTTATGAATCATGCCACATACAATAGAGTTCCTCTTTCTTCCACTCTTAATGCCTTCCTCTAATGTCTGCTCAATTAGGTTTCCCTGTCAATATCCTAAGAAAGTATGATACATAGACTGAAGGTGATCTTTAGTGATGACATCGATATATTTAATGTAATGAATATGAGCAATGAGATACTCTAAGACGAATGTCAATTTTCTAGAAATTTCTGGTTTGTTTTTTTTAATCAAACTTTACCCTCTTCTTTTTTTTTTTTTTTTTTTTTTTCCTCCTCTGGTGAATGCAGAACTCAGCTAGGACAAGGTGGGACTGAGGTATTAGGTTTGATGCTTAGGGCCCAGCCCAGGAAGGACTAAGGAGTAGAATGATGCACAGGTATAGATCTGAAGTCCCACAGCTGCATTCAAGCTGTGGAAATATGCCTCTGCTTGGGCTCCAGCTTCCTCCCATCCAGATGCTAGGGAAAGACATACATGCCTAGGAAGGGACTATATCACATGGGGCAGGAGCATGAGCAACACTGTACAGCCTTAGAACAGCCTCAAAGGCAGATAGACAACATCAGTCCCCTCATTGGGTCATTCAACTGTTAGTGTAACTTAATAACATGTCCTTAATAGACCTCTAATACTGGGATACTGCCCTGATCTACCTTGTATACCTTGAGATAACCACTGCTTTCAACACCTCTGTAAGATATAGCAACTTAAAGGAGGAACATAAGAAAATGATCAGAAAATTCTTTCAGTAATAAAAAAACAGCACTCTGAACATTTCAATTTTCCTATATTTTGGGAAAAGTATTTATACACTTAGCATTATAGCATTATTCAAGAGAGGTAAAAATTCTCCTTCAGTAGTTTTTAAATCCTAACTTTAAAACTGAACTTTCCCCCTAAAAGAGGTGTTGCACTTCAGCCACCACCTGCAGGGCTTGGCCAAAAAGTTATTAAATACGTAAGCATTTTAGGTCAAAACAGATCAAAATATTTGAAAGCGATCCATGCTTTCATGCTTTCCTATCTATGTCTCCAAAATCTGAGAGTTTTTTTTTTGTTGTTGTTGTTGTTTACTTGGAGTCAAATTATCAGACAGCAATTAGACTTTTTAAGATGGAAAAGGCTATATCATGCTTACTTATTTTCAATACCTCTTATCGCATGCAACAGGGAATATGAAGGATCAAGGGAGAAAGATCACTGCTTAAAGAGAAAAGCATGAATTATGCAGATACCCAATATACTTCAGAGAAAGCCACTGCTTTTGCTGCCCCATATGCTTGAGCTCTGCATTTATATACAGTATTCAAAGGTTTTTTTTTTGTTTTTTTTTTTTTTA
>PPHD01003764.1:0-30473 GCA_002909625.1 Bambusicola thoracicus | reverse complement strand
TGTGTTCAATTACAAAGTACTTTCAAAGAAAGCTAGAAAGGAAGAGGAGAGAGGCCATGAGCTTGTAGAGGCCTACAATATTAAAAAATAATAGTGAATTGCTGCTTAGAAGCTTACATTGTGAGCAGTGCAAAAAGGCTTTTTCCTTTAAAGTAGGCGTGAAGGGCCAAGGCTATAATACTCCAGCCCATTTTCTGTATCACTTTCCTTACTTTGCTAGAACTGCTGAAGTGAATGGGGTTGCTTGTAGTGTATATTTTCCAATCATCTGCCAAGATTCAAATATGTAGTCCGATATATGGCAGTCACCCAGAATAAGAGACACAGAAATTATTCACGATCCTTCTTCCAATGTGAAAGACTCCTTCTGTAACCTCAGCTTTATGACACTGCATTCAAGAAGTAAATGTTTTTCTCCAAGAAAAGTGAGAGGAGGCCAAATTTTCTTGGAGAAAATAATGGTAGCATTAAGACAAGGGATATCCCTGTAGTGAGATATGCCTGAGAAGTGCACTGAGGAAAAAGATGCAGTGCTATGCAAGTTGTTTGAGCTGCTACTTTTTTACTTTTACCAGTGAGAGTAAATACACTCTTAAACTAGAGAAGATTGCAGTTTAATGTTGGATAATGCTGGAAAAATAACATATCCTCCACCCAAAAGATTGAACAGGCTGCCCAGGGAGTCACCATCTCCAGAGGTTTTCAAGACAAGGGTGGATACTGCACTGAGTAACATAGCCTAGGGTGGTCACAGGCATGGGTTGATGACTGAACTACATGATCTTAGAAATCTTTCCAACCATAAAGGTTGTATGATTCTATGAATCTCATGGTGTGGCCTCATCTTTATTCTCCACAATACTCTTCTGCAAATATTTGTTTCTCTGGAGGCATAAATTCTCTCTAATACTTTCATAGATCCAAAAATGGTTGTGTCCCCTCTTAGCAAGACAAACACTTCAAAATAACTTATCCAAGCAAGAGTTTGCATGAACATTTGATACTAGTTTAGTGTTCACGTTAGCACTACTGCTTCAATGAGGGAAGTCTCAGAGGCATTCTTAGAGCAGTGCTCTCACTGTGTTATGCATCTCTGGTGTTCAGTGTCTGTGAATGGAAAGAAGCCACAAGGAGAAGCACTATGGCCTCTGACTGCACCCAGCTTCACGTGGCTTCACTGTTTGGGCCTGGTGAGTAGCTGGTGTGCTAAACATAGCAAAGTAATGAAAGGAAAAGGACTGCTAGTCAAGAAAATAGTGCATAGCTGCAGCCATGATGATTACTAATGTATGAAAATCATGGGAAAGAAGAAGCATCCTCCATCTCACACTTGTTGTGCCACTGCTTAGCTAGTTTCGCTGTCTCTGGCTGTTGCTTCATTGCACTTGGTCATAAATGAAAACTATCTAATGCTAATGACCATGGTGCCCACCCTAATCATGCATTTGAAACATTAATAAGAATAATTTATGTCATGTGACTGCTTTTTAACTAGCTGCTTTCAGGACTTTAGATCAGGATTATAAAAGACGTGCATTTATAAATTATTAGCCTTGAGCACATAAGCACTGCATACTGTGGGGAGCACTTTTGTAGCACTTTAAATTAATTTATTGTTATTCATTCCAGCTGTCTGTGATGTAAACCTTTGGCTATAAATTTGTACCATCATCCAACACACCATTAAACTAAAGTGGTGCCCGTGCTGGAGCATATAATAAAACATATGAATAAGATTTCTGTGGGGACACTTTTTTTTAAACTCTCTTCTCAGTTAATGGCACAAGAAAAGTGAGATAACACAGTCACCCTGTAACTATGCATTCATTAAAATACGTCTGCTGGGGGGAGACTTTCAAATTTGCACTTCTATTGAATTCTGATTCAATGTTTTTCTTTACCATCTTGTTTCAATTCATATCCTATCTCAAACAAAAGGCTTTGCCTGAATCCATCATGAAGTCACCAAGTAGGACTGCAAGAAGATTTTGTTGAACCTGAACTTCGCAGTAGTGGAAAAAGCTCCTCCCCACTGGAGCACAGACGTACAAAAGCAGAGCGGTTTTATTGACTTATCTCCTCAGCAGGCAGACATTCTTTCTCCTGCAGATCTCCATGATGGTAACAAAATCTTATCTGCATGACTAGCACTATAATGTCTTAATCCACTTAATGGTATAGATAAATTTCATATCAGACCATTGGGATACACTTTCCTAAAGCAAGTAGTAGTCTCACGGTGCTCTCTTCCAAACTTTTTCCGTATTGGTCTCATCTTGTCCACTTGCTTGTTAAGAGTTATTGTGACTTTTGTGACAGATTACCCCTGCCAAACCTGCTAGGAGGAAGTCCTGCCCATCTCATACTTCCACTGGTCTCAGTATGAGTTTGACAGAATTTTCTCCTGCTCCTGGTATCAAGCCTAGCTGTGTGAGAACAGACAAAAATGGAATGTCACATTCTCAGTGGATAGAACACAGCACGGCTCCACTGATTTGTATCAGCTGATCAGATACTGCATACTTTTCAGGCCCAAAGTTTGCACCCAGTGGAAAGGTTTTGAAAAAGCGACTAAGAGCAGAAAACAATATTCATAAAGAATACATTTTTTAATTTAACTAATCTCATTAATATAAAGACTACTTTATTTATTCTCTTTTCTATTTATTTCTAAATCTTCACTAAATTTCAAGGTTTGAGAGTCAAAGTTTTGGTATCACCACTAAGTGATCAACAAGGAAGATATCTGAACTACTTGGGAACGTGTGCATCCCTGTGATTGCCCCGACATACCAAAGAAAAAAAAAATTGTCTATAGGAAGGCTATGTAGGATGGCATTAATCACAGTTTAAGTCTCTCTGGCATAGGTGGTTAGGACAAGAGATAGAAGTCAGGTGCCTGATGTGCTAAAGGATCTTGGTTACTAGATGAGAGCATTAGCTGTTCCTCTAGCCGTGAGTGTGAAGGATTGGGTGGCTGCAGCAGCCATCCTTGTTTTGGGTTCCTCTCTCCTGCAGAGATTCTGTTCATGAGGAGTTTCCTGGGAATTAAGGTACACCCTCCCACTTCCAGCTGTGCAGTAATTCTTTACTGGTGATTTTTTACCATTTTTCTGCAGGTATTTTCCAAGGTAAACTGTTTTTATTTGTTTGTTTGTTTGTTTGTTTTAAGGTATGTTTTAACTTAGTACAAAAGAAGATCATCTGGGGAGTAAGTTATGTAGAGTTTTCTTTTTTTGTTAATTGAATTATCACTGTCATTTGATAAAATATTTGAAGGAGGAATTCCTTTTGTGTAACACATACATTATTTCCCTAAAGCATGCAACTCTTGTATATGACAAAAGATAATGGGTGGATACCAAGAATTGAAGGTGACAGAAAGAAAGAAAGATACTTCCACAGCTTGGCAAAAGCAGTCTCCAAAGTAGTGGTACACCCATCTTTCCTCCACACAGCTGTCCTCAAACAGCTGTGGAAAAATAGTGCAAGGAGGGCTAGTAGCCTGTTTGTCCTCTATCTCATGGACACAGTGCCTTGTGAGCCCTGGAGGGTATCTGCTCATATCCAAGCTGTGAAAGCAGTTGCTGTGCCTGCCACATCATAGCTTCATAGACACACCAGTGCTTGCAGTACCGTCAAAATATGCTTTAAAGCCCATTTCAGCAGCAAGCTCTCTGGATTCTGTGCCAGGAAATGTTAATTACTGTGGTGCAGTGTTCTGTTTTCTGTGGTGCAATAACAATTAATTTACACCATTTGGAAAAACACTTTTTTATTAAAAATCAATAGAAGCAAATCAATGCAATGTAAAGCATACAATACCAAAATGAAAAGCTCTTGTTTTTATACTTGGGCATCCTTAATAAAATTGCACTGTAGATTCAGGCAGTTTGTCTATTGTAATCTAATGAGAAGCTGTCAAGCTTCTTTTAAGCGTTCTGGAAATTACCATGTATTGGGGCAGCCATTTTTAGTCAAAGAATTCAATAATTAACCCCCAAGTTGTAAGTCAATATGATGATGGTGCAGGTGCCGCTGCGTTTGTCTCTCTGCACTGCATCACCTATGCACCTGACAATCTGTGGGACCCATTTTGAATCAAGATGGAGGTTAATTTTTATTTATAGTTATAATTAGAAAAACACTAGCTGTAATGAAAACTGCTCCACTGCTGGAACATATCACCACAGAGTAAATTCCACAGCAATTTTTGCATTTTAATAGGTCAGAGAGTAACACAAATGAATTGCTTCTTCCTGGGGGAACTTGTTTATTCTTTGGAATTTAATGATTTACTGGAACACTGATCTCAAAGAAAAAAACCCACAGTTGTTTTTCTACCATTGCCTCAACACACAAGGTGCTGCAGACCCTGAGAAGACAGCTCACACCTGTAATTGCACTGCTCCTGAGGCTCCCCTACACAAGGTACTGGGGCCTACCTGCCAGCTCCTCAGCACCCTGCTGCACATGGGACAGGAGCTCAGGGACTTCTCCAGGATGATACAGCTCCACCATGGAAGTGCTCCCTCAGCCCACAGCAGGCTGCATCCAGCTGCTACAGTAAGGAGTGCTTTACCCATTAGGCACAAGCTGCTGTTCCCCTCCCCATGGTTCACCACCATGGTCTGCACAGTTATGAGCGCAGCCACCAAGACTACATCTGGTCTTCTCTGGCTCAACCAGAGCAGAAAGAAGCAGGACAATTTTAATCCAATGAAAGCACTCATGGAAGCAGCCAAGGACATATCACTCTGGAAGGGCAGATCATCATTTCCTTTCTCCAGACAGGACTACCATGGGTTTGAGTTTGACTCTTTTAATGGTGAATTGATTTTTTGTGTGTAGTGATCTAGGTATGACAGTAGATTTTTCAAAGCCATTCGGTAGCTCATGACAGTGGGCTGGGAGGACAGGTGTCATTGAATAAAAAGGTATGAAGTGGACTAATTTAAAAGGAACACAGAGGTTATACAAAACTGCCAGAAACTCCATTTGCTTTGGTACAGCGGTGGAAAATAGAAACAGTTACAAAAGAAGACTTTGAAATACAAATTTTTTGAAAACAGGATATTTGATTTGGATTGTATCTAGAAATTGCAAAAGCTTGGCAAAGCATCACTGAGGTACTGCAAAATATTTGTAATCTGCATAATCTTTATATGCCACAGTATTTCCCTCTACAGTGGGAGCTGTGATGTAACCATGAATTTGTTATTGGGGTGGCTGACACTAATGTTCTTCTTACATATATATAATAATAAAAAAAAAAGACACGAGCTCAACTTGCTCTTTGTGCATGTGTAGTGGAAATGCTAAGTCACAGCTTGAACCAATGGTTGAACACCTTGTGGGAAGGCAGGGCTAACCCCAGGGGAGCTCAGGTGCATGCAATGCAGCTGAGTAACCAGAAGGGGTGGAGCCAGGATCCACCCCTTGCAGATGTCATTTAAGGGTTGGCAGCAGAAGTGAGAGCATCTTGTACTGAAGATTCCCACTTACCTGAGACATTCTGAAGGTAAGCAGCTCTTTTCCTTTATTTCTGTGTCTGCTGTGTTTGGACTTGTTCTCATTTGCTGTAGCCACAGATGTTGTCACTTTCCTATTATCATCCTATTACAGCATGGTGTTGTATGTTTTCTCTTGTGTATCCTACCTATATGGCCTTTGTTTCACTTCAGGTTTTGTTCTCTTTCTGATGCCTGATCCAACTAGCAATGACAAGCCCTGTAAACACAGGATGATTATTAATGTTGCTAAGCCTTCCAGACTCTTGAAATAAGGATCCTAAGCATATTTATATATTCATAATGTTCACATATACATTCATACAACTTCAGGCATGTTGGTAAGTCCCACTGAGGTCAAAAAGGATATGGTTTAGGGCATAGATGACCACCAGCTATGAAAAATACTGAGAAACCTTTTTCCTTCATAAGGGAAATTGATTACTTCTGGAATAACTTCTCTCAGGAACTATCACTCGATCCCCATTTTAACTGCATAGGAGCAAACTATGTTTGTAATATCCTCCTACTGCAAAATTGATGATTTTCAATAAGACTGTAGTAGTTTCAAATAGAAACAGATGTTTTGCTGGACATCCTGTAACAGAAAATCAATAGTAGGTGAACCATAAGTAGACCTTCCCTCCTGAAAGGACTCCACTGTGACAGGTGTAAAGAAACAAGTTTGCCATTAGACTACTCTAGTAAAACCTGAAAGTTTTCGTGACGGGCTTAACAAATTCCCATGTTTGGCATACCTCAGGTGCTTTGCCTGATGGCTTTTAGTTATTCTCCAGATGAGTTATGTGCTGCTTTCTATCTGTAAGAAGATTCTTTTTAGTTATTAGCATATGCTTGTCCCAAATATTTGCATCAGTGAATTGGGTAGAAATGTAAGGGCAGAGGCTCTGAAAACATGAGGTAAGGTGTTACCTGTTCCAATCAGCTTAATATTTATCTTATGCTCAAAAAAAGATGGCTAGGGAAAGAAATAGAAATGAAGCAATGTTTTTGTTTGTTTGTTTTGATTTTTTTTCTTTTATTCAGAAGTCTACGTGGAAAGAGGAGTAAAAGTTGTTGTCTTCAAATATTATAGAAACAACACAACTAAGGGTTCTTTAGAATAGGAGATGCTTTACAGACTCTAAATGTTTCACTAGCCCTCACATTCAGGTAACTTAAAAAAAAAATGTAAGAGGGATTTTATGATATTCTTTTCTTAATAGAGTCAGAATACAGAGAGAAAGATTAGATGTGAGCAAGCCCTATGGTTTTGATTGCGGTTAGCCTAGCGGTTCTGGTTTGCTTTAAGTGGAAGCTGTAGAACAATGGCTTAAAAGGAGAAAAGGAAAACAGCCCCAGCACTGAGGTCAGTCAGCCACTTCCTACATCCAGCTGTTTCAGTTTATTTTTTTAATTAAGTTTGGCTTAAATTAATGATGACAGTTTAAAGGGAACTTTTTCACCTATTTAGCTTATTTTATGTCTGAAATGGTCTTTTCTGTCCAACTCCATTCTGTTACAAGATTTGCAGTTAGGCTTCTAAAAGTTCCTGGTTTTTTCCTACTTTATTTTGTCATCTTTCTGCTCTGCTATTGCCCTCTGCCCTTTCATGTCCTTTTAAGGGAGGGCTAAAGCTATTGCTGCTGCAGTATGGAAACAAAGTGCCTCCTAATTGATCGTTAATACCACTGGAGTGTGAGGATGTTGGGAACTGCTAGATCAAACCATTTACTCCAGCTTCTGGCTCAGCTCTTCAGCTAGTATAAATCAGCTGTCCTTCCTTGCTTCCTAACAGCTCAGCAAGGGTTGTGCTGCTGAAGCATTGGTGCAGTGGTTCTGATCTGCTGCTCTCTAACAGCAGCAGGTCTCACAGGGCTGGCAAAATGAGAGGTTATCACAGATTGACATAGGTTGGAAGGGACCTTAAAGATCATTGAGCTCCAACCCCCCTGTTCTGGACGGAGCTGCCAGTTTGTCTGATCCTTTTGGATACTATAGATATGCAGTTGTCTTTGCAGTCCTGATGCTCTTTCTAAGCCAGCACAGTGCCAGCTTTTTTCAACAAATTTCATGCTTGCTGTAGAGAAGGAAAAAGTCGCCTGCTCTAGGGGTTTTGGCTTCATTATCTTAGAGATTCCTTAAATTTCTCAAAGATATCAATTTAAGCCACCTCTCTGGTCTTGCCTGCTTCTCTTTGCAGACCAGAGTAATTTTTTTCTTTGATGGGGAGACCTTGCCTTAGTGGTTAAAATAAGAGCTAGTAACTCATAACCAAAATAACAAATGAAAAGCCACTCCTTGTACCTTTCCACAGTTTGCTTGGAAAGCAGTAAGAATTGCACCATCATTCATAGCAGATACAAACATGATCACTATGGATGCAGCCCACTGTAAACAGTAAAGGCTTACATGTTTCTTAAATTGAAATGAATCCCACAGCCTTAGCTTGTGAAGCGTAAAAAAAACTTCCTGGAGAATGATCTTCAACTGCAGTCTTAAGAGAAGGCTGCCAAAAATAAGCAGGCTCTTGGTGTGCTGGGCATTAATGAGTTAGAATTAGGTTGTGTCTCACCTTCTTCTCTCTTTCCAGTAAAACTGAGCAGCGGTAGAGCTGCACTTAGTAAGAAGATAAAGGGAAGTCAGTCCCACACCTGCTATGAATTCCTGAGAGAAGTAGGGATGAGTTTGGAAGAATAATGGAGGGTGCACTTCTTGGTGTTTTTTTACTTTTTTAAGCTACAGTTCCTAAATTGCAACTTGGTAATAGTTAAAAATGATTTATATTGCATGATTATAAAGACTTTGTACTTTTTTTTTTGCCATTGAGTATTGTTGTTGAAATGAATATATATTTGATGTAAGATCAAATGCTGTCTGTAGATATCAGGTGAAACCTCTTAGAAATTTCTGAGCCAAATTCAGATAAGATAATATGCAGCTATGAAGGTATCTTCATATAAAGCTGCCATAAATTAGGGTGAACAGCTAACTGGCACAACTTGCAGTAATTTTGTGCTTTATGTGTGTACAGGTCAGACTCTAAAAGCAAAAGCAATTGAGAGAGCTCCTTGTCTCTGCATTCCTTCAAAAGTACCCAAAGCATCTAGTTTAGTTTGGATCTCTCTCTCATTCCTGCTTCATTATCAAGATGTTTAAAATGGATTTTTAAATGAAAATAGAAACATTTGAAGAACAGTCCCATTGCTTTCTTTCCTGCACATCTGCAGGACCTCTTTCACTGAAGTTTGCGCAAATTCAGAATTAACTGTGGCTGACATTGAACTGCACTTTTATGTTCCTCTGTGATGAAAGTCTCTTCTTCATTTGGAGGAAAAAAAAAAATGCAGCTGTACTTCTGGTCTTTGCCTAAGGTGCTACCAAGAAGACTCTAGCACCTTGTTGTTAATTTGGCCTCTGCTGGAGACACTACTTACATTCAGGCTTTTCCTTTATTGGCAGTAGCCACTGTGTTCTACGCTTTAATCATCAGCACCTGAAAAAATGAGAGCAGAGTTGCCACATCTGCATGTGTGCTGTTTTCCTAGTATTACCCTTTAATTCAGCAAGGTCTTGGATAGCCTGGAAACATTTTTTTTTTTTCCATCCTCTGACTTAAAAACATCTGTAAAATACTTATTATATGGGAGTGGTGATGTCAGCTGAGCAGTGTCACTTGCCTGGCTTATTTCAACGTTGAGTTTTATGGAATTTATCATATGGTTTTGCCAAGTTACAAACCTACACAGAACTCCTGAAATAAAACGGTTCTGTTAGCCAAGTTTGGTGGATACAGAAGCATAACAAAATGAGTACTTTCTTTGTTACGTAATATCCAGCCCTTCACACTGTAGACAGACAACAAAGGGGAATTTGTGGGCTGGGACTCCTGGGCTCTGGACCACTTGAAAAGTTATGGTTCCCTGATGCTTCTCCCACTTCTCTGGCAGCAGTTGCTGTAGAAGTGGTGCAGAACAGGCAATTTGCTATTGGGACATCACAGTTCACAGCACCATGTGTTAACTTCAACAGGCATTGATTTCAATTTATGTTAACGTGCTGGGCTGCAAGCTGCAGCAGGAGGGGTCTCTGGTTCATGACTCCTGTCAGATTCAGAGAGCTGAGGTTATCACCTCAGCAGTAACCTCTTTAGCCACCAGAGCTGAATCCAATTCAATCATGAATTGGTGTCCTTAAGTAATTCTCCTTTATAGAGGCCCAAAGCAGTTATACTGATATCAATAAAAAAAAAAAGGTCCCAGATGAGATTTTGATTGTTTCCTTAATATGAATTTAAAAAGCAGTTAAAAAGCTAAAACCAAGATGACTCCATTGAGGAATGGATTGGGCATTAACATACCACATTCATATTTCAAAAACTTGTGTGTTAACAATTTAACCCTCACAGCTCACTGAGAGGAAAATAATTATCACTCCAAAAGACTGACGTACCTAAGATTACATTTTTAGTGAGAAAATTTATGCCTAAGGGAAAGAAAAATTGTATTAATATCTGGATAGGCCTCTCCACTCAACATATGCTTAATTTTGTGTGTGCCAGAGCTGTGGAGAGGCATTCAAGCTACAAAGGAGGATATAAAGTTTTGGTGAAAACTAAAGGCTGTTGTAGATAAGCTGTCACATCAAAAATGTTGATGTTATTGTACTTTCCAGTACAGACATATAAAAACATGTTGGGAAGAAAAAGTGTTGCTCCAGAAAATGTCTTTCACTTTGGTCCTTGGGCATCCTCGCATCCTCCTGGCCTCTTCAGCAAACAAGTGATGGTAAAGCAATTTAACTGCTGCCTTATGTCTCTGTGCCTGTTTGTCCATCTTGAGCTTCACCTCAGCTCATGGGGATATTTGCCCTGGTAATGATAAGGGAATAAAACCCCTGGCAGCAAGATCCTGTGGGAGGAAGGAGTAGGCAACCCAACAGTCATGCAATGGATTCACTTGGGTTTTATATAGTGTAGCTGGATGCTTCTGAGAAAGCAAAATTTCTCAAGTTCAAATTAGGGTGTATTTAATCTTCTCTGGGTGTAACGGCAAGACACAAGCTGGCATACTTTGGAAGATAAATCTGTGCAAGTAGATCTGCACACAGGCCTGGAGTGAATCTCCATTGAAGCTGTGCCCTGAGCTCCACCAAAGTGACCAGGAGTGCTGAGTGTGCTATTGGAAATGCACAGAGCCCTGAAGGACAGGCTGAGACAAACTAAGCTGCTGGTGGTTACATTAAGAAGAGGAGAGTCTCATGTAAAACAGCCTCTGTTGAGTCCATCTCCAATGTGATTCCACGTTCATCAGTGGTCCTATTCAGCTCTGAGAGAGCTGGAGGTAGGAGGAAGGTTTTGCTAGTCTTAAATTTCTCAAAGTCAGAAGGAACAGCAATATCAGATGAAGTTAGATTAAGCAGCATGTAACAGAAAGGACTCTGTGCTTACAGGCTGCTGAAACCCCTCTACAGGACCACTGTGGGGTCCCCATCCATGGTAGGGCAGGGCTGAAGGGGCAGCTGCAGCTCAACTAAGGCCTCAGTCACCAGCCTCAAGGTGTAGGGCACTGGAACAGAAGTGAAAAGTCAGGGCATGGAGCCCAGGCCTGCATGCTGCTTGCAAGGGAGGAACACCCCCTACTGCAGAAGGTCCTGGCAGTCCCCTGTGGTAGTTGTATGGTGGTGACTCCCACCTTGGCCTCTGCTCTGATCACACAACCAGAGCCCAAGGCTTCATAGTACAAAGAGGGGCAGGGTACTTAATGCCTCAGTGAAACCTTCCCCAGAGACAGCACAGCCTCGTGTGGAGAGGAACAGAAGCCATTTGCAGTCTGAGGTCACTGGTCTCCAGATAAGAGATGACATTGGACATTAAGGCTGAGGCAGGATGCTGAACAATGTTTTTAGTGGGTTAGAGCTAGCTGTAGCAAACAACATGAAGGATTTATCCAGCTGCTGAAGCTGTACACAGCAGGCACCTTAGAGGGAAGGAGGGGAAAAATTAAAGAGGTTGAGGAAAGCAAGCAGCCGGGGAGAAACCTCTGGAAGATTCGGGCACACAGCCGGCTGCACTCATGCTTTATGTCACTGCAGAGCATTAAAAGAGCACTTAAAAAGGTAATTAGCACCTTTTCATTGGACCAGAAATCAGAGGTGTAATTTACCAGAAGTCAGTGAACAATGTAAGAGATCTAATTTAATCACATTGCATAGCTTATCCGGGATGAAAAATGAGGAGCCTGGCTTGACTGAGTGGATACGCCTCCAGGAAAGCCATCTCTGTTCCCCTGCAGGACAGTGCTGCTGCTCCTAGAACAGTGCTTGGGAAAGCACACCACAGGGTGCTTCTTCCTTTTGAATCTTGCTGTGTAGTTTTCATTTTTCATAGCAGAGGTTCCATGATACGCAGAATTAAACGCCCATCTAGAAGAGATGACAGTCAAAATTCTGCATCGTAATATTTATAGTCTCTTCCAGTGTGTCTGTGCAGGTGCTCCTAAATTCAGGAAGATGGGAGGAGACTGGGGCTTTCACTGTGCCCTGCACAGATAAAGATGAAGAGAGCTATTTCAGTATTCAAATTTCAGTTTAGATTGCAGACTGTCCTGTCTTTCCTTTAGAGTTTGGAATAAGTGATTCAGCTTATTTCTATTCTTCTCATCAAATAAGGACTTCAAAAGATCAATATAAGGAGAAAAAAAAAACCTACTAAAATTTAAGTGCCATATAAAGAAACTAAGCTTTAACTCCATTATTTTTCAAACCATAACATAAGTCAGGTTTCCTTTATTGGGATTTCTTAAATAAAAATGTGAGCCATGGGTGAGCACAATTGTAAACTCAAGCTGTTGCCTGCCTAACAAAGCTGCAGTACGGCAAATCATGTTCAACATTACACCACCTAATGAGGATTAAGTGTTGTTCCCTGAACACTATTGCTTTTCCAAGTTTTCTTCTAGATCTTCATACGTGTTTCTGTGGCAGCTTGGAAAACTTGGAAGGCCTGGCCACAGTAACCAGAATTAATCCTTCTGATTATACTGGCCACCTCTTGACTAATCCTTTCCGTTAGCCCTTTCAAAGGTTTTCTCAGTTGTTTGAGAGAGCAGGCAGCTGACCCTCAGTTGCAGAGCAGGGCTCTGTGGGCATGTGCAGCCCCTCCATTGGTAGCTCCAGTGAGGCCAGAGAGTATAACTTGCACAGAGGTGATGTGGCCTGTACTCAGCATGTCAGTAGGACAGCTTCTGTTAACTCCTACATCTGAGTGAATAGCCCAGACAAGTAATAATCAGTCCAAGCAAAGAAAATTTAAACAGTAGTAGTCAAATTTTATCTGGGAAGAAGTTTCAGTTTGCTTAAAAAAAAAAAAAAATTCAGCAAGCAGTAAGGGTCTCTTGACTGCAAGACATTTAGTCATCTCTTGATTTATTACCATGCTCCTAATTATTGTATCTAATTATATATAGGTTTTCCTAAAGACATTGGCAAGGGAAATATGTCGTAAAATGTACGTTGAAATCTTACTCTGCTATTGTTGAGTCAGCTCCTGGGACACAAGGCATTAAATATCTTTATCAATGCTGATTTCAGTGTTTTTAAGTTGCTTAACCACATTCTTAATCTGTATTGTTGCAAACTTTCCCTTGCTCATTATATCTATCTTCTATACTCTCCAGATGTAAAGAACTGTCTTTCCCATTCTCATGCTTTTCTTGCACTGGATGTTTATTTCCCCAGCTGGCCTCATTTCTTTTATCGTCTCTTAAAATTATTTTTAAATCTAGACTATGACCAGTGATCATTCCAAGTTTCACTGTAAAACTGTGCCATGTGTTGCTTTTTCCTTTGTACTGCAGCCTGGCATCACTCCCTTGCAAACCCTTCTATTATTGGGCAGGATTTGCACTCTTTCTTAGTGGATGTGATCTATTGTCACCTGTATTCTATTTCATCAATAAGTAATATCCTACAAGCCTCCTGAAAGATTTGGACCTGGAGGATGAGTCCACATTAAGTGAATTAGAATGTGAAGCCATGAGGAAAAGATACTTAGCTATAAAGCATGGAAGAGAGAGAACACTGTAATGGAATAATCATTTTTCACTTTATCTATGAGTGGTTAACAGGAGAAAGTCTGACACTGGCATGTTGTTTCAGCAGCCGTATTAAAAAAAGAAAAAAAAAAAAGATTAACTGTTAAAATGAATTGCTCTAGCTTTTGGTTAAAAACAAAAAAATAAAAGGGAAAATGTTCCCTAAATCATTGCATGTATTAATTTCTAACCACTGATCTTTTAAAGTAATCCATTTAAAACACCTCTGAAATGCTCCAAAAATCTCTGAGAGAGTTTCAACCAATTATACTACAAATGTCTTCAAATAACCATTGTACAGTCATGTGGTGACTTGCAATGCAACTCCTGTTTCTTTGTCTCTTAATTATGCAATGATCCTGTACTGCACTTGATGACTGTATTAAAATGTATAGCAAGCCAAGCTGCCAGAACAGCCTTATCCACTGAACAATGGAATAAGGACGAGCTGGGAGGCTGAAGCTGTGACTGACATGACTGGATCTTCAGCATTAAGCCTTTGTAGGTGATGAACAGATTGAATTTTTATCAAACATTACAACTACAATTACGTATAGGAAGGCAACACAGATGAGAAAAGGAAATGATGGTACTATTGGTGGGTGTCCCCGCTCTTGAGACATATGCAGAATAGAGGTAAAAGCTATTATTAGAAATGCTAAATTTATTTTAGCTGCTTACACAAACCAGCTAGGTCTTGTATGGCACGGTTGTTCTCTCTAGTGAAAAGAATGAAAAGAGAGAGAAGTCTTGATTAACTTCAGATTGTTTAGTCTGTGCAGAAGTCTGAAGGAATTCCACTCTGTCCTCGGAAAGGCTGCTTTTATCTCCTTGTGAAAACATGGAACGTTTCAGTCTTAGAGGACTCTGGTGTTTTCTCCTCTCTCAACTTCATACTAAAATGATCTAAAGTTCAAATATTCCACGATGGACTCTAATTGATTTCCAGTCAAGATCTCTTATATCACGCTTCTGAAAAATCTACTTCTGAAAAATAGTGGGCTATTTTCTTTGTTTTTACTATTGTGTGGTTCTCCAATTTTACAGCACAAGGAGTAAAATGTATGTACATGCAAAAGCTGCCTGGGGGAAATGGGCAACGGCCAATGGCAGTGCAATGCAGCTGTGCTCAGGAAGCGCAAAGCCAGAGATGCGGACAGGAAAATGTTAACAGTTCAACACAGAAAATAAAGTGGTGAGAATTATAAATTTCAAGCATCTCTTTTCTCTTTTTCCATTGCACAGCAGTCTGACCACAGGTCTGTTTGATATTTATGAAGTACAACGCAGCTGCATACCACAGAAAGGGAGAAAACAAAAGCCGCACTCACAAAAACTGTGAAAACTATCTGCTATGTGGTACTTCAGGCTGATGAGCACTTTGAGCAGTGATGGCTTTGGATCTCTTCCCCTGGATCAGACCTTTCCTTGTGTTCAACAGGAATGCTTTCACTGTGTGCCTGGTCTGTGCATCAGACCCCTAGGTACAGGTAAAACATTCAGAGGAAAAGGACTCCAGGGAGAAGGGCATTTTATTAAACCCTTCAGTTCTTCGGTCTGAGAAAAACAATAACAATAAAAACTTTGATGTAATAAGACATAGCTCAGTCTTTTGGAAATATTTACTGGGACAACATCACCTTCTGGAAGTTCAGTGTGTTATCTGTTAAAATGGATTCCAGCCGTTCTCTGTATTTTTTTTTTTGTCTAAACTTTCCAAAACTCACCTGCCCAAGTGTGAAGTTATGACCTGAACTGAGGAAATATAAATATGCTGTTATATTTTCCTAAGCTGCCAGCAAAAGTTTGTAAACGTAGTTTCCAGATCACACCCTTGAACAGAGAACACTGTGTCCTGCTCAGGAAAAAAAAAGAAATATGTTGCCTTCTCTTTAACAGAAAATTTAGAAAGGGGCATGGCTGGACTTACAGAAAATGTTTTAATCCTTTTAACCATAGTTCCTGTAATTTTAAGCGTTATAGATTACCTCAGCTGCTACCTGACAGCTGTAAGTTCAGGAGTTATAAAAGCCTTCTAACAGATCTGTTCTGTGGTTTCTGGAATGGCAGCAAGCTAGCAGGAAGGAAGGCGCATGGGGTAGAGCAAACCACTGCCCATCAGTTAGAGGGGCAGTAGGATGGAGAGGACTGCCAGAAACTATCATGAAGGGTGAGGAGAATTAGCGTGTGGCATTTGTCACAGACCATAGCAACTTAATTCATGGATTTGTGTGACAATTTGTTTTCACATGGCTCTCCTTTGCTACCAAGTAAAGCTTTTTGCATTAAGGTATTACAGATACGCTCAACATCAGCTCAATTTTTTTTTTTTTTTTTAATGGATTCTGTTGCTATCAGGACAAGGCTAAGCACTTTCCTGCAACCTTACACACACTCTGCTCCTCAGGTCCCTGTCAGAATAGTTTTTAAAACCAGGACTCTGCAGAGCAGAGACAACCACTGCTGTCTGTGAAGAGGCTATTTCATGCTCCAGGAGCACTCCAGAAGATGTTTCAGCAAAGTTTAGGTAGGCACCACTTAATGATGCAGGTATGCAGGAGATTCAGCATTGTTGGTTAGAGTGGAATGCATTCCAGAAAGCAGGCTTTACATCAGTGTAAACAGGGATTTCTCCTGCTGTTGAGTCTTACAGGGTGTGATAAGGTCGTAATACACTCACCTTTCTTAGATGAAAACTTTTGACCCTAGAATGCACAAGCAGAGGGGCTCTACCTAGATGCCCCTATGGCTCTAATACATAGGAACCTTGTGTGTGTTAGTCAGAAATAAACAAGAGGAGAATATTTACAGTGAGAAAAGGGCCATCTCTGTTGAGGACAGAAATTGAAACATCTCTGTTGAGACAGAAAATGATGTCCTCAGTTGAGCACTAGCAAGAATGAAATTGGAGCATGAAAGTCTTGTTGGGAGGATTTTACTTTTGTCTGTACTGTTCCAAGGGCAACAGATCTCCAAGAAGAGGCAGCCTGAACTTTTCAAGACATTCTTCCTCACAACTGTTTCTCAGCTAACCACAAAAATAAACAGTGCTTTGTGAAAGCTATGTCACAAGATTTTTTTTTTTCTCTCTGATGAAATGATTTTCAGTGAAATAAAGTAATTTGTGACAGAAATGCAGTAGTAAAAGGCACGTATTTGGAAATTAAGGCCCGAAAACCATAATTCCACTTTTTTTTTTTTAAAGCAGCATTAGTTTTTTTTATGATGAAAAGAGACTCACCAACTGTTTTCCAAACTTTATCTGTTTCCTAATAATGGCGTAGAAGTGTTTGTGGGACTCCTTAACACTGACATGAAAGCTGTCAGAGGAGAAAAACGATCTTGAAACCACAAAGTTACTTTTCTTATCAGACACCACCACACAGAGCCCATTCAAATTTTCTACTGTGGAGAATGAAGCCGACGGTTTCCGCAGCTGTAGATATTCTGAGCAAGAAGTGAAGAGTTAGGCCCAAATACAAAGGCAGCTGGAGATGAACCATGGTGTTTGGTAGCATTTGAAGAAGCAAATGGCTCTGGTGAGTAACTCCCATGACTTCATTAGTTATTTGAAACATCTCCTGTGAATGGAATGCGCCATTTAGGAGTCAGTGATCCACTAATGCTTCTGCTATTGCCTTCCCGAATTTGGTTCAATTAGTTTGAAATATTGAAAATAAAGTATTCCAACATTAAATGTTTTCAGAAAACTGAACACTGTAACTGGAAGAAGACTAGGAGGAAGAAATCACTTTGAATATTGTCAGCATCCTGATTCACTCATCAGCAGGGAGGCAAAGAATGCAGACATTGGAGACCATGGCTAGAAAGAAGAGAGCATCATCTAGAGGACCGAGGCAATGTGGTTTATTTGTGATGTGCTACTGCTTCACTCCATTTGGTAAAGATTGGAGCAGAGTTGGAAAATATGTGTAATACAGTGCTGTGACAGTATATATCAGGATGTCTCAAAATATAGGATGATACGTGGAGTACAAACCAGAGGGCACTGGTTTGTTTGGGTATTTAAAAGTGGTCAATCTTCCAGGCATTCAGAAGAGCTCTAGAGGATCTCGGCTTTAAAAAGCAACAGAAAATGAACATACTCATTAATCATTACAGAGTTTATGACTGTGCAGGTAACACAGCAAGCTAAATGGCTATTTGCCTTCCTGCAAGTGCAAACAATATTATTAATTTTAACCCTGGTAAGATGCTAGAAGAGTGCAGACCTCTTTCTCTCTTCTGTGTTGGTTGCACTTTCCTACTTTGCAAATAACAGTGGCTCCGAAGGTTTTGTAGCAAAGGTTTTTGAAATGTATTCAGAAAGAAGCTGAAGTTGTAATTGAGTTTAGAAGAGAAAAAATTGTTGCCTTTCTCGAGACAGACTGTGAGAGTGCAGGCCTAGCAAGGACCCAGAAGACCTGCAGGACACTCTGGGACAGCCTCTGTGCGTAAGAAGGGAGGGCCTCTGGAGAAAGGTAAAATATAGGACCGTCGTGCTACAGGAGCTGGAGCTGGCTCCTACCAGCTCTGCCACCGTCCCGTCCGTCGCCAAACAAGCAGGAGCTATTCACTGCGTAGCCATTGTTCCATCCCCAGAGATGGGAGGCTGATCCTCGTCCCTGCGGATCACAGCTATGGACACAGAGCTGGCTGTTGCTGCTGCTTAACAGGCTCTCGGCTAACACAATGGAAGGGAAACAATCTATCTCCAAGCTATTTGATGCTATTGTTCTGTTTATGTGTATTGTTAATGTTTTAGAAAGGGAAAGTAGAACATGCTGATTTTTATCTTTGTGTCTGTTGTGAAAGGCTGAAGCAGTCATAAGAGCTGTTAGGAACTGTGATAGGATGGATGAAAGGGTGTATCAGAAATTGAAACTCTAAAGCTTCTTTTTTTATAAGCGAGATACACAACTTTCCATAAAAAGGCATTTTGGGGGTGTGGGAGGATTGGTAAACAAAGACTGAAAACTGATACCTTCCTCAAAGTACTCTACACAATTCTATTTTTCTCCCTCCAGCTTTAGAAAGGAAGGTTTAGAACTGATTAGAAAAGGATAATTCTGAAAATACACAGATACATAAATTTAGATTTATTTTCTATGCTTTTCTTTATCCTTCTCCTAAAATCATTAAGAGTTTCAAAGGGCTTTGAAATACATCTGTATTTCTAACAACTATATTCAAAATATCAAACTGAAGTATTACGAATTAATGTTTTGAGGTAAAAGCCAGGTCTGATTGCATCCCCCATTCTTCCTCTCAGCTGTCCTGACCTGCTCTGCCCTGCCTTGCCAAGGGGCTGTTCTTGTTCTCCATATAGTGTGCCCATGCCATAGCAAATGCCACTTGGCCAGTGCCACCAAGGATGAATGCCCGTGCACTGCACCGGTTGTTCCTGATGCACAGGGCAAGTTTGTTACAAAAACATTTTTGTTACCATGCAAGATCCGTCATGCCAGCATAAACCTTTGTGTGGAGAACTTTATCTATGCTTAGCATGATAATGGTAAAGCAGACATAAGTAAATTAACCGGCATAAGACAAATGTCAGTGAAGTTAGCTTAAGAAATTTAAGCCACTACAAAATGAAACATGTTCCCTTAGGAACTGCCTGCTGTAGGGTGTTTGTGTAGCAGATTTGCATCTTAATTTTAAAACCAAACCTACGTAAATGTTACCTCCTATTTGGTTTTTCCTTTGTTTTGCCACAGGCTTCAGCAAGCAGCAGAACCGTCCCAGGGGCCAGACGTGGAGCTGCAGTTGCTGATCTCGCTCCCAGCTGTCAGCAGCAGATGTGAGGTGGCCAGTAGCCAGGTGGTACCCGTGCATACCTCTCTTGTAGGGAGAAGCACTGTGAGGAGTGTGGTGCTGCACTGACCTACGGAACAATAGGGAGCTGGTGGCCCTGAGGCCTGTGTGGAGGTCTGGCAGGTTTAGAACCTCACCAGAAGAGACCCTAGTGCAGTGCTGAAGCAAACTTGCTCAGATGCCTGCTGGTCTCCTAGGCAGTAACAGGGAGAGCAGCTGAGATGTCCCTGTGCTTACAGCTGTCCCTGCAGAGACCACACTTTTGAGCTAAGAGATGTCAGTGCCAGGGGAAGTTTGGACTATGCACTGTTACCCCAACTGACTCACCTCTGATTTATCTGCCAGGAAACAGAGAAACCTGGTAACTCTCAGTGGGACCCATTATGATAGTAACAAAAGATATAAATCAGATAAATTTTGTTTGACTCGTAAGGAAAGGGTTGTGGTTTTGCCATAAAGGTTTATTCAAGCTGAAGCATTCTTGAAGATTACTATGCCATCCAAGGTTTTACTTTATTTATGGATATATACTAAGAGGGTGGAAATAAAGCTGCGCTGCAGATTCGCTCCAAGGCCTCTGTGTGAGTGCTCGGCTGTAACAGTGGAAGTAAAACAGAGCAACTTTGGAAGCCCAAAGGAGAAGGATATGGAAGGAATAACTTTCTATAAGCTCATTTATGTAAACAGTCAGGTGCCTCTTTCTTTCCCCTTAAACCTCTCACATAAGCCAAACAGAAAATCTGGGAAGTACAACATTTCAAATTCTTCCTGCTGGCCTTCCCACCTGCTTCAGGTCTTGCTTCATCCTCTACTTTTCATAACCCCACATCCTAACACCTTGTCCTCAGCCCCCAGGCTGTTGCTCCCTGTTGTACTGCCTGACCATGCACTCACAGGCAGGAGCTGCTCCCTGAAGCCAGCCTCAGCCCAGCCACAGTGAGTATGTGTCCACTGCCCAGCACCCCACATCATAGACAATCAGAGACAATCCACAGAGCAACTAACTGGCAGCACTTGGTTCATGGTTTGTTGTGTTTTCTTTCTGTACAAAGTAGCATGTTCCAGCACCCATGTTTGCTCTCCATGTCTCTGCAAGAATGAAGTTCCTCTTTATTTCATTCAGTGGTCTGAAATGCTTAATGGTCAATAAAATCCCTCACCCCCTGTGAGATGGCCACCACTGTTCTATGGTTCGTGAGAGGCCAACTTCTTGTAGTTTCAGTTGAAAAGAGAAAAATCATCGCCTCTGTATAGTGATGCCATAAAGGATCCTCCTTTGATGCACTTGTTTTTTTGAGTTAAGAGTTTTCTGCTCAGAGTTGTGCTATTTATTTTCCTGTTCATGAATAGCAGCAGTGTCAGGCTAGGTGAAGTGCTGTTAGCTGCCTTTACATGTCCAGAAGTAAAAGAGTGACAAAATTTGGTGCACTACACTGCAGACTTCATCTCTCCAGCCGTTGAAAGATCTTGAACTACTTGAGACCTAGACCTGATGGAATTTACTTCTCCTGCTCATTCATAAAATATGATGTGCTGAAATATGTCTGATCTTATGATCTCTTTGCCAGTTTCATATCTCATTTCCTCTGGTTGTCTTCTGCCAGATAGATCAGTGACGCTGGCAGTGCTGCCTTGGGTGGCAGATCAGGTCCCTTCCTTCAGAGCTATTGATCCTATCCTTCCTTTCAGGTTGGATATTAGGAATTGCCTAGGGAGGTGGTAGAATCGCTGTCCCTGGAGGTGTTCAAAAACCGTGTAGATGAGGTACTGAGGGACATGGTTTAGGGGGCATTGTGGCAATGGGTTGACAGTTGGACTGGATGATCTTAATGGACTTTTCCAGCCTTAATAATCCTATGATTCTCTGATCAGACATGCTTATAACAGCAGCTTCTTGCTCAGAGAAAAAAGCAGTGGGTGAGAGAGGGTCAGGAAGCCTCCAGAAGCCCCGACCATGGGCAGGCTGTGCAGGCAATAAGAACAGGAGCACTCTGTGCTAGCTGGAATTTCCTTTCTCAGAGCTGCAGCTGGCACTCTGGGCCTCCCAAGGACGAATGCAATGAAGTCCTTTTTCCAGACTAAATAACCATGCTAATATAAGCAGCTCTCTCAGTGGCTTGAAGATTTTTAACAAGATTCTTTTGATTCAAGTCAAGCAGGTCTCTTCCCTTGAACTCTTCCAGAAGCACAGAAAGGCTTGTGGGACTTCCTGAGAGTGGTAACAGAAGAGGCTGCTATCCCTTTCCTGGCCTCTTCATAAACATCTTCCCCATTTTCTATGGGTTTAGATGAGCCTTCCTGAAAGCTCTTCAGTTTGAATTAAAGCCTAACCTGTCTCCATATGTTGAAGGTGATGTCTTATGGACTTGATCAAGTTCTGGATCGAGATTCATGCATTTTAAATGTCCAGTTCTTTACCAAGGAGCTGGATTTAAAGTTCTTCCCAGTCTATCAAGACATCCTTGCAAAACATCAGCCAGAGCAAGAACATTTTGAGGAACTGCAGTTCTATTAAAGGAAAGAAACCTTCAATAAATGACATTAGTAGACGATATATTTCAGTTTTGACCTGAGTGACATCACTCCAGGATCTTCCTCTGTAACCATTGCATTAACTATTGCCCCTCTAGCTGGTAAAAACTTAGAGATGCCGCTCCTCATCTCTTTCTTCCAGAAACATCAACAGGCGCAGCACTCAGATTGCAGCAGAGTGACATTTCTGACTGAGCCAGTGCAAGATGTGCCCTTCTTCAGGCAAGCTGCAAAGCAAAGGCACTGGCTGCTGTAGTCACTAATTCAGCAAGCTATCTGTTTCTAGCAAAGTATTTAGAAAGTCCTCAAGTGCTGAGTTTTTTTCACATCTCTATTGATAATGCCGTTATGTGTCTGCTGCATTGCAGTAAAAGGTAAAGCAATTGTCATATATTGTTTATCTTTCAGTTTGGGAGAACTGTGAAGTTCTATTGAATGGTAATCTAATTTGTTAAACAATGTGGCTTCCACGAAACCTCAGAAAGCTATTTTAATACCTAGAATTTCTGGTAATTCTTTAAATCAATAATGTTTAGCAGTTTTCCTTGCCTCCTTATACATTTACTTCTGCAGTGTTATAAAGAGGACAATCTGAACTAACTACAATAATTTCATCTGATGCCATATCATCATAATAAAAAACACGGATGTATACCATACAGAGCCCTTTTGATTCCCTATTCTCATTAGATGCCAAGCAGCATTTCTGTGTGTTTTGAGTGGTGTTAGTGCTGATACTTGGTTTTGGAAGATGAATGCTCAGCCATACACAGGATTCAATTAACATTCTTTTATGACTGCATCCATATTTTTCTTAACGAGCACACTCCTTGGTGAGAGGGAATATTTACCTCATGGCATTAAATCCACTGTTATCTACCACAGTCATTAATGATCATATAGCAAATGATCACCCCAACACTCTGGCTACATTCCAGTTTGAGTAATTATATTCTGCCTCTCTTAATTTCCTTTTGAGAGTAATTGGACATGATAGCAGTCTTCACTTGTTATCCTAAACTGCTCTGCAGGCTGACCACATCTCAATGCTTAAGGACAGAATCACAGTTTCCAATAGTGGAAATACTGGTAGATGATCTCTCTTCTTGCCCCATCTTTTCATCACATAAAAATCAATTAATTAACATAACACCAAAAGAAGGCATCTACCAAATTCAGCTTTGTATGCATGGTACACTATACCATCTGTATAGTGCTAGCTGTCTAGAGACATAACCCAGGAGTTTGAATGTTCTCAGAATCTGATAATCTTGTTGATTTTAGGAAGCTGATGATAGGAATTGCTGTACGTTTTTTGTGCCTCTGCCTTTGTCTGCATTAACAAGCAATTAGGCATAGGAGGAGCAGATGAGTGTGACAATGCAATGGGCTGTGATGGCTCTACATCCAGAGTGCATGAAGTTTGTCATTTTACTTTAGATTCTGTTTAGTTCGTCTAGACTGGACAACCAAAATTCGTGTGGTTTAAATGTTTCCTGAGGACTGCTTTTGTCCCTGCAAGGGGGGTTAGCACAACTAGAGCGCACCAGAAGCAGAGCTTCTGGTTTAGTTTCCTCCAAGAAGAAAATGATTCATCTGCACCAAAACTGCAAATCAAACCAGGGAAAGATAAATGAGAATGATGAGATTTGTTGCCTATCTGCTCTACTGCTGTGAACATTTGTGTGTTTGAGTTCCATTGTACGATGAAGTGGATTGTCATCTATGCAACAACTGCTAAGGGACAACAGAGCTTAACAGAAGTCTTGTTCTGATCAACACTGGGACCAGGAAATGGTAATAAAGCTCCTAACTGACTCCTGATGTATAAAAGGAGGCTTTTGGGTAGGAGACACGAAAAGACAAACATGCTTCAGTAGCCTGGTGGGGGTGCAGTCTTCAGGAAAAAGATTCTCCAGCCCTAAGGAAACTGTTCCAGATGGCAAACACTCTGTGACAGAAAGAACACACAGAGTTTATTTGATATATGCGGGTTTATTTTAGAGTTGTTCCAGGGAGACCAAGCAAAGAAGCAGTGTTACTGCCCATTTATACTGCAGAGCACTCAGATGTAAAAGCTCTTAGTGCAGCAGGAGTCACAGCAGCTGCGGCAGCCGGCAGGGTCTCCAGAGCCAGCCTGGAGGACACCTCAACATCACAAGGTTACATTAGAGTAATATGCAAATTCTTCAGCATCAGCAGAAAGCAATGGCAAACATTTTCTTTCATTTCTGATTTAGTCAGATTCCAGATCCAGAACGTTTTTTAAGGGATTTAAGCCTAAAATAGTTGTAAAAATGATTAATTGTAGCAAACCTTTACCAGAATGGAACTGAATAATGGAAGACATAAAAGAGAGGGGGTTACACTAGGATTTTTTGTTTTTGTCTGTGAAGTTAATACTGTGGAAAGCATGGAATTATCTACAGGTTTTTGTTTTGTTTTGCTTTTAATGAAAAATAAATGTGTCTATGCAAAGAGACTGTTCCAGTTTGGACCAGAAAGTTCTCTGCATGCACCATATATCCTAGCAATTTATTGCATGATGGGGAAGTCAGCCTCTCTGAAAATGTTAGAGCTAACAGTAGCCAAATCTGAGCTGTCCTGAAATGATCATTAATCTGGAAGGAAAAAGTTAAGTAGATGGAACCTTTAGAACCATGTTATAAAAACATGTTAGGGAAGTGCAGGCTCAAGGTCTTGTGAAATACATCGTTTAGTACTTGCTACTCTCAAGCCTAGCCACCTTCTGTCACTTCACTGTTTATATTTACTCACCTTTTTGTGCCATTTAATCTTTGCTGGAGACTTACAATTTTCAGTTCACTTCAGTAACTTTAAGTGCAAACAGCACATGATCCCACCAGAGGTGGTCAGGAAAATGACAGGGAGCATGGGGTCCAAGGCCAGGAGTCACCCAAGGTAACTGAGAGGCCAGAGAAGATTAAGACTCCTTCAGTCATTGTCTTCTTTGTATTTATATGGTGCCCCACGCTGAGGACTATGAGAGTGGGTCCAGTTTTTGTGTTCAGCATAACATGGAAATGATCAGCTGCTCTGTATTACCAGACAGGAAACATCTCCCTTTTCTGGGGACACCCGAAGTGTTCTCTGTGCAGGAGACATCCAATGACCCAGGCCTCTTCAGAATGGAGAATCCACATCCCCACGCAGGGAAATACTTCTTAATGTTCCCCAGGAGAAATAAAACCTCTGCTTGGCAAAAAAGGAAAAGAAGAAGAAGAAAGCCATAGCTGTAATGTAGTACTACAGAAAGACAACAAAGGAATCAGTACTACCATGAAAATCCTATGTCACCACATACAGTAGCAGAGGACTTACTGAATAAAACTTCCCTATGGCTATAGACAGCAACTGTGTTTTGTGTTGTCAGAAATAAAGCAAAGAAAAAGAGAACTTTTAAATGGAAGAAAAAATCCTGCCCAGAAAACTGGTGATCAGTTTAAATTAGAGGTTGTGAACAGAGCACTCTTTGGAGGGTCTAAGAGAGCTTAATGCCAGCTGACTCTTGGACTAGCTGAGTTCTCTGGCCAAAACAAACCTGCCTTGAGAGAGGGGCAAAGGCAAGGTACTCCGTGTGATATGAAGTAACCTGTTTCTTGCCTTAGGAAAGAGGGATGAGGAGTAACTATATGATGAAATGGTGGTACATCTGCCTGTCTTTTGTCCCAAACCCATTGCTGTTATTCCGTCACTGCTAGAAAACAGAAGTCTAGATGCCAGTAGCATAAAAAATACATTCCTCACCTCACACAGGGTTTCCAGAACCCTGGGAAGTGGCTGCAGTGCTTATTAAGGGTCCTTAAGCAGTCCGGGGGGATATGCTTACCTACAGACAGAGGCATAAACCAACAGACACACCACCACCCTTACTGCCATTTAAGCTGTAGGCATGAGGACTCAAGGTCAGCCCCTGCAGTACTTGGTCATAATTCCCAGTCAATGGGAATTGTCCCTATTAAGCTGAGTGCAGCTGCTCTAATATTTGAAACTCTACTTAAGAATAAATATTGACATGGCTTAAAGGGATTAACTGAGATGACTGGACTCTTGTTAAAAACTTTTTAAGATAAAAAAGAACCTTCTACAAAGTACTCATAGTGTTTTGAGATGTTATTTCCTGTGATAAAACGGAAAAGGGGGGGAAATTGCTATAATAATATATGAACATTCTCATGTTCCTAAACACCTATCTTTAAATGACCAAAAATAACTCTAAAAAGTCTCATAAAATTGCACTTCAAGTAGCTCTGTGTGTGAGTTATTAATGGACAGTAGATGATGTCACACCAGTGGCGAAGAGGTAAAAAAAAACCAGATCAAATTTTCCAAATCTGTATATTTTAATGCTAGTGACATAAAGTTGCCAGTCCCGAATTTTAATTGCTCAGCTACTTTTATTCATGCTAAGTGCAGATTATTTACTTTGCTTCTCTGCATCAGTCATCCCAATTTTAAAATGGGAGCAATCTCTGTAGCAGCTACAGAAGAGTTTAGAGGGTGGTCAGTGAACCCACTCCTTGCTGTAGCTTTCCACACTACAGCTGCAGCCTTTCCCTTTGTCCGTTGCGATCAGCATGGCAGCAAGAGGCAGCCTCAGTAGGTGGTGGGACAGCTGGCATGGGGAGGGGAGTGAGTTGGTTACTCTGGCAGCTCCCTGGCACTCAGGCCAAGCTGGGTTGAAGCTGCAGCACAGCTGGCACTGCTGGATCCCAGCACACACACATGGCACACCGCAGAATGGCCTGACTGCTCAGGCCTGGAGAGACGCTCAAGCCAGTAGAGAATAAAAGCAGAGATAATCTTAGATGGGTATCGATGTTACAAAAGTCTCTGAAATCAAAGGAACTTGAAAAAAGCTCCCAGATTTCTCTCTGCAGAAGTCCTTGAATTCAATCTTTGGCTTAGTAAACTGCTTCTTTTAGCAAAGTAAATTCAAAAAATGCCGCAGTGACGAACAATGTAATAAAGAAAGCCATCACATTATTCTTGAACGAGGTTTAATAAAAATCAAATAAAAGCAATTATATGAATTTCAAGAGGATCACCTCTTCCTTCCCTGAGGTATGAAGCAGAATGAATTCAGGAAATCATTTGAACCAGAAACTTGAGCTGCACAACACAGCCAGTGTTTGCTGTACAAAGACAAACAGACATCTCTTCCCAGGCTAGCAGTCTGCTTACTGGGGCTGGCGGAGTGGAAATTCCACCTATGGGCAAGGGAGGGTAATTAAAGAAGCACAAGAATTTCTTTGTAGTAGTTCTGGCTCTTCTGCTCCAGAGAAGCCTTCATCTTTTCAAGTATTCATGCTCTTCTTTATTTATGCAAGAAGAAATTGGACACAGTGAAACACTCAGAGCTGCCACAGATCTCTGTAAGCAAGTATATGTGAATTGATACCCATTAACATGAACAACTTGCTCCTCTGCTCTCAGAGGGCCAGGTTTACCGTTTTCCTCTACCTTATGCAGTCATTTAGGTTAATAGAGAGTATTTGCAAAGCACCATCAAGTAGGACTGTATGGGAACTGTTGAATCATGGACTGAATCTCTGATTGACAACCTGAGGCGAGCGCTGAGTCAGCTGCAGGGGCACAGGTGAATGCAGTTTCACCTGATTGACCGGAAGGGGTGGAGCATGGCTCCCCCTCCCTCCTAGACCCCATTTTAGGGCTGACTCCCAGGAGGAAGGATCTCTATCTGGAGATCCTCCCTCTGAGAACCTTTCAGCTAGCCTAGGATACAGCTACAATCTTTATTTCACTTTTACTTTGTAACAGCATAATCTTCCAAACCAATACCTGGTCGCCATACGAGGACCAATCCTGAAATATTCACCTTTACACTTTCCGGTTGGAAAATGCACTTTGAGTGAAATGCAAACTTTATTATAAGAATGTGTTGTTTTCAATGCTATTTTAAAAGGCAGTGAGCAGAAATGCATTATATCAACACTCTTGTTTACTCTGGTAAGAGGAACACGTTTCATGCTGACTCTCACTTCAGTTGCTTTTGTTTTCAATGTAATGGTAAAGTAAGCATTGCAATACTGGTGCTACTGTTTAAAGTTTGATGACAAGCATGGCCATAAAAATTTTTTACAAGAAATTTACAGTGTGCCCACTTTCTCAGATTCAGAATGAAAACAAATTCTGAAGTAAAAATCTTAACTGTTAGATTAAAATATATAGCAGGGTTGGATGCTGCTTGGAAGTCAGATGCGGAGGAACTCCATTGCCTTCAAAAAAGAAACTTCTGCTTCCTGCCACGTTCCGGGAGAGTAAAGGTATGTTCCTCATATTATAAAGCACTGATAGATGGTAACTAAATATTTTAAAGGAGCAGATTTTACTCTGCTTGACTGATATTTATAAAATGCTTTGACCTCCGCAGAAGGACAGCTAAAGTTGGATGAAAGAAGTGGAAGCCAGGCACTGTGACCAGGTGCCGTATTTTCACTGTGAATGTATCACAGCCTTGTACTCTTGGTCAAATCATTTAGGGTTTGAATCAGTCTTACAGGCTTTGGTCCTTACATATCTCATGAAATCGCTTCTTCTGTGAGCCAGATTCTTGCTCTGAAGTCTAACTGTCCGTGGCTGATCTTTGGCAGCCCATCAATTAGTAGAGCAGACACTGACTTAAAATGTAACAACAACTTTGACTCTAGTCAAAACAGTGTAAATGGAAAAACATAGCAACGCCAAAATAACACCCAATGAGGTAGAAAAATAGGGAGAAGAAAGCCTCTGATCCTAATCTTGCAACAAATTGTATGCAACTACTGCCTCAGGGAAGCTTTTGGGCTGTGAGATTTTTCCTGTTAAATATTTTGTAGAATTTGGGCCTTAATTTTATGTCACAGAAGTAGAGAAAAACATTGGAGAGGGGTTTATATCTGCACCTACTGATGCCATATAAGATTCATGGTTCAGTTCCCCTGGAAAGAAAAGCAACAGGCTTCTTGTTATCTATCTTTCGTAATACTTGGAATATAAGTGCTGTTGTGCCAGACTGCCAGTTATTTGGCACACATTACCCCCAGAGAAATGGCTAAGAACTGAGAAATGCAGGCTCTTCAAATTAAAAGAGGAAAAATAATCTCACTACAGGTGTCTTAAATATTTCATGAAGTACATGAATTCCACTCCGGCAAGTTGTGTCTTTCACGTACCTATAAAAAAGCAAAATGACTGATAATACATTTGAGAGTCATTGCCAACTATCATTTCCTCCAGATCAATTCAAAATAAGATAGGATAGATGATTGATATCAGGTAAAGGGAGTACTTTTTTGTTTGTTTTTGCTCATTTGCTTTTTTTCAACTTTATCTTTGGAGAGGCTGGTTCTGGTTTTCACTTCCCCACTCTGCAGAACCTCCAGTCATTGAGAAGTGACTCCAAACAGTCATTGAAGAAGGCAACTCTGAGTAGAGGATGGGCGCATTAGCAGACATTGCCCACAGTTTTCTTTTACCTGTGAAAATGACAAAACATACAGCAGCATGAGAATGTGTACTTTCTCCCCACTGAGATTTCTTTTAGAAAAGATGTCTTTTGATTTCAGAACTTTGATAGGCTACCCAGTACTTCCCTGATCTAACCTTCAAGTCCTATCAAGACAGTATAGGACATAGTGTTTGAGGTGTCATTGCAAACCTCTGCATTCCCCACAAGACTGTAGAGTCTGAACAAGATTAATTCTGAAAGTTTTCATTGAGTTTTATTCAGTATTTAAAAAGTTCCCCATAACAGTAGCCCTATAATGTATGTCATACATCCTTTCTCCTGGGTTTGGGATTCTTCCAGGCTTTTAAAGTTGAAGTCTAGGTAGTATTTAGTACTCTTAAAAGTAATTCTACATTTTGGGACTCTTTTTGCTCTAGCTACCAGATAGAATCTAACTGCTGCATGCCAGCTGCCAAAAGAAATGAAATCCAGAAAGGAAATATGGAAAAGTGGGGTTGGTATAAAGAATTTCATCAAATGTCAGGAAGCCATTAATTCAGGACAAACTTGCTATATGTTCCTCTGCTTTGTTTAAAACAAAGCACTGACAAAAAATGTAGACTTATGTACAATAACAGGAAATCAAACAGATGCTATTCCAGCATGTGTACTGGAAAATGCATATGTATAGAAATTGAATAAAAGAAAACCCTTCAGCTAAAAAAAGACACTTAAAAGATTACTTTTCAGCTTTTAAATTTTAGAAGGCAAGGTAGAGTGTAACAAGTGTGATTCTGCTTGAGATAATAGGATAATTCTTCACAGAATCACAGAATGGTAGGGGTTGGAAGGGACCTCTAGAGATCATCGAGTCCAACCCCCCTGTCAAAGCAGATTCCCTATACCAGGTCACACAGGTAGGCGTCCAGGCAGGTCCTGAATATCTCCAGAGAAGGAGATTCCACAACCCCCCTGGGCAGCCTGTTCCAGTGTTCCATCACTCTCACTGTAAAGACGTTCTTGCACACATTCGTGCGGAACTTCCTATGC
>PPHD01003763.1:0-30474 GCA_002909625.1 Bambusicola thoracicus | reverse complement strand
TGTTTGTTTGCAGGATTTTGCTTCCCGGGCTAAGCTGGCTGTCCAGAACCTGGTACAGAAAGTTGGGTTCTTCGGCATTTTGGCCTGCGCCTCCGTAAGTGCACTGCAGTGACAGAGGGGTTGTGATCACACGTTGCAGGCTGACTGTGGCACAGTGAGGTTAATGCCCTGAGCTGTGTTTTGTTTGAGTCCATATGGGTCTTTGCATCTTGTTTGCTATTTGTGTTCTCTGTGCTGCACAGGAAAATGGGATGGTTGTGGTACGGCAAGTACAATAGCATGGAGAAACTCCAGTCCTAGATTAGTACCAAACACAGTGCATCCTGCATGAATGCACGGCTAACAGTTGTTACCCTTCCTTCTGCTTTACCTCTGGGCTTCGTGACACTAGTTCTGGCAAAAGAGTGCCTTTGGAATAGCAGTGTTTCCTTTTTAATCCATCAGAAGAGTACTGTGCCACAGAGGATCTCCTCAGTTCTTGGGTGGCTTTTTTCTATAGAACAGCTCATTCTGTAGTTTAGCATGGCACAGGGAAATCTGCTAAGAAGGGTTACTTCACTCGAGATGCAAGCAGCTTCTCGCAGCAGGCTTAGATGGGACTAAGCTAAGGCGTTCCCAGAACTGCCTGAGTGTCAAATGCATGCTGCAGCTCCTGCTCTGTTGGTGGGTGTCTGACAGATCAGACTGTGTCCCCCTCACAGCTCTCCTGTTGTGACTTTTCCAGGCCAGATTTTTAGCTGGCAAGTTACAGCAAGAGCTGTATTGTTACCTGTAGTTTCTTCTGGAATTGCTATGCCTATACTTACAGTTTCTGCTCTTTCTTCAGATGTTTGTGTCATGTGGCCTGACATTTTCAGATTCAAAGATAGACACCAATTGAAAATGACCTGTACAGAACCTGACTGGCATATCCATCCATAGTAGTATTCCTAAATCTGCTCAGGGGGTGTCTGTGGGTTAATTGGAGCCGGGAGGAGCAGAATGCAGCAGACAGTTTCAGCCATGGCTATGTGAATTGCTCATAGATTTCTTTCTCTAAGACAGACATGGTATAAGCGTTTCCACTGGTGCTATTTTAGTGCTTGAAGTAGGCTAACACTGTTCTTTTGAGTTAAAAAAAAATTCTCAACTGTCTGAGGTTTAAATCTCTCTGGAAGCTGGAGGAGAACGGGTAGGAATGATGTGCCTTACTCTCCCATCCCACACACAAATGCACAGAAATGTGATTACTGCAAAGAGGGGAATTGTTAGGTCCCCTATGATCCCATTCTTCTGGAATAACCGCAGCCATTAGCCAGCTGCTCAGCTGATGAGGTATTAATTCCACACTTGTCTAGCATCTCTCTTAGTTTCCTAAATTGTAGAGATGACAATGTTAGCTGTTTGTTCAAATGTAAGTAACCTGTGTTAGCTGGAAAGAATTAAGCTGATTACAGCTGCTGGCACACAGCTTCTGTTTACTAATCTTTTGAACTGCCTTAATGTTTAGAGTGGAGACGTAGGTTACAAGTTGTTCCTTAAGTCTTTCTGTCCAGTGAGCTGTGAGGCTGCTCCTGTGCTCTGACTCACTGCTCTGCAGTCACCATCTTGTGAGCCATCCCCTCGTCCGCCTGCCTTGTGTAATGAGAGCGGCTCGTGGTCGGCAGGATGAGTTCCTGGGGGAGCTGGGCGAGGTGGAATGTGGACAAATAGGGAACGTGAGGAAGGATTGCTAGATGGGAGAGGTGATGTGTAAAGCTCTCCGTGGTTCCTGCTTAGCGATAAACATTTGCTTAACTTCTTCCCTACTTGGTGCACTGTTCCTCGGTGTGCCCTGAGCTCCAGCTTCCTTCTGCTTATATGCAGGCTGCCCTGGGCTGGGGGAGGGATGGGAAGTCGTGGATCCATCGCAGTGCACTTGAGGACTTGTAAACGTTGGCTGCAGAATAAATGCAGAGCAGCAGCAAGCAGAGAGGTGAAGTGTGGGAGGAGAAATTAAAAAAAGCATAGGGATTCCAAGCTGTAATGGCTTCTAAATGCTACATAAGAACACGATCAAATAGAGTTTAAATCTTTGCAAATGCATGCAGTGAAGTCAACTCAGTGTAACGTGCAGTGGGAATAGGAAAACCATATTATTGTCTTGGGCCTAATTGCTATGTAAAGGCAGCTCTGGGAAAGGAATGGAGAAGGCAGAGAACTTCACTGTGGTTGGTGGGAATTTGTGAGCGTGCCCTCCTGTCTCTGCGGGTGTTTTTGGCACTTCTCAGTACTGCACATGTGTGTGTTTAAAAAAAAAAAAAAAGCAAATGGAGGGAGCCCCTCACTGGGCAGCTCATAGAACCCAACGTGCAGCTAAGCCATCTTTTTGCTGTGACACGTTTAATGTGTTGGTGGCATGCACGGGTACCTGTACCCAAAGCGTGCTGCTCTCTGTATGCCGATAGCAACGCAGTCATTAAAATGCACTGTGAATTTATTGGGGTGGGGGAAACCCAAAGCAACCAGCCAAGGAGATAGCTGAGCCCCAGAGCAGGCTCTGGTGTGGGTAACTCATTTACCATCCTCCTATGCCTGAGACAGATGTCAGAGGTGAAGAGGATTTGAGTTAAGTGGGGCATATTTAGAGATTTCTTCCTATGCAGGTGGTGGTGTGGGTGCTCATAAATTTGAATTGCTGGTCTGTGACAGCTAAGTATAACCCCCAGAACTTTGTCACAGATTTCAGATTACCACTATTTGTTAGTGCCACTAACAGTGCTACTATGAATTAAACATCCCCCTGTGTTACTGTGACCGAGTGTGAGAGGTTGGAATTTGGATACCTTTTGGTTTAAGTTCAGAAATACTGCACAGACAGTATCACAGTACTCAATGTCATGCCAAGGGCTTCACAATAATAATAATAAAAAAAAGATTCTAATTTTAAATTAAATGCATATGCTTAATAAAATCTAATCAGTGCTTTTAAACTGGATACATATGACTCCAAATGCCAGTTTTTAATGCACTTTCTCAGATGGAAATCACTGGAGGTGGTTTGAACGCTGGCTTCCAGGAGCGATGTGCTCGTCGGGGGGGTTTGATAAATCACTCAGAATGGCTTTGCTGTGGTTGCTGTGCATTTCACAGGGAAGACTTTTTGCAGGCTTCTTTAAAATCAAAGGGTAAGGAGGGACCTTCAGGGTGGAATTGCCTGTGACATGTCTAGCTGAATCCCTCAGACTTATGTTACGGGTTGTAACACTCTTATTTGTGTAGGTACGAAGACACAAGAGTTTTGGATCCAGTCGAATAAGGGGAAAATGTTCATTTTTCAAAGTCTGTAGTATTCCTGTTCTTTAAGTGAAACTTCAATGCGTGCCCTTTTCTCCTTTGTACTTTACAGATTCCCAACCCTCTGTTTGACCTGGCCGGGATAACATGTGGACACTTTCTGGTTCCCTTCTGGACCTTCTTTGGGGCCACTCTGATTGGGAAAGCAGTAATTAAAATGCACATCCAGGCAAGTATACATTACACCTCCGTCCGGCCTCTGGGCTGGAGCCTTTTCTTACTCTTCTTTTTCTTTTGACCGTTACACCGTGTTACTTCGTAATGAACTGTGGAGTCTCCTTTCCTGACCTGAAGTAATGGAAATTAATTTGGTGCAGAGGATTTACAATAAAGGATCTGCTAGGCTTCTTACACTTCAAACTTAGGCAACTGAATAATTTATAGCTACAAACTAATGAGCTCACTGCCCACACCGCTCAGGAAATTGGTGGTTAGCCAAGTTATTTACCTACGGTTTTTACCAGACTGAAAGGAGTTCGTACTCATAATGAACTTAGTTTTTGGTAAGAAACACTCATTTCAAAGGGCAGTGGAGCTAGCCTTTACCAGTTCAGCGGCACTTTTAAATGTTCCCTTTGAGCTGAGCTGAGCATATAGGGAAAACCCCGCTCCTTTCAGTCCCTGCCCCCTGCAGAAGGCACTCTGAGGTGTATCTCTGGCAGTGCTGTCCATCGTTTCCAGGCGCGGTTAGTGATTTTTGGTGTTCTCAGCCTGTTCTTTTGAAAAGGGCCTGGTTTCAGAGAGGGCCTCTTCCATTTTTTTCTTGTGAACTCACAGTCTTACCGGATGTTCTGAATTTGGCCATCCGAATCCCAGATTGCTTTCAGAAATGTTGAGTCTCGCTTTTAAGATGCATCACCATTTAGTCCAATGAAAGATGAAGTATCAGTTCCCCAGCGATGGTTCGCCTGTGGCAGCGTGGTTAGCACGAGATCATGAACTACAGCACTCCATTTGTAATGATTAGAGCCTGAGATTTCAGCTGGGGCTTTTTTAAAGCACCTCCATAGTTCTGTGCCCGTAGCTTTGTTGCTTGGAAGTCTTTGCTGTCACTACTTTAAAACAGTAGAAAGTATCAGCAGATTACTCATCTAGCACCCGTGTGAAGCTACTTAAAAATCTCTTCCTTTTGCCCTAAACAGAGGCTTTATTCCCCCACACTCTCTTCCCATCGTTTTATAAATGGTTATTTTGCTTCGCACACTTTTCCAACAGAAGATAACAAAAAGATGGGAGCATTCTTTCACTTACTGTGACACAACTGCTTTTTCTCCACGTTTATTTTTGTGTTCCCTGAATTTTTCTCCTTCTAAACACACGTGCTCTTAAAATTGGCAAATTGAAAACTGAAGTGGCATTTGTAAGATACTCCTTTCCTTTGCTTCAATCAGATGGGAGAACGTTTGCTGTGTGGTTTGTGGTGCTCTGCACAGATCAAATGTAGGGTTAAAAAAAAATCCCGTCTCTTACAGTGTTGGAAAATCATCCTATTTTGTAATAGTTCTGCTATTAGAATTCTCTGCAATGTTTGATTTCAAACCCACTCTTGTGCAATAGCCCCGATTTTTGCAGCGATCTTGCTGCAATTTGGAATTTAGGACGTGGTATGGTCATAGAAGAGGGTTTTGATGAAACCTTTCTCTGGACAGGAAGGAAGTGAGCGCGGCGGCCGTCCTGGAGCTGCCTGTAACTGACCTCTTCCTCTGGGCCGCAAAACCATTTCATACAGTTCTGGTCACTGCCCTTATCTCCCCACTAGTGAATGCACTTCTCATTAGATCATGCTGAAATTGATTGAAGGAGGCTGTGGGAACCGTTTGTGTGTATACGCACACCACACACGGTCTCGCTCGCTCTTTGCAAACAAACAAGCTGTCAGATATGGCAGAGGAGAAATCAGAAAAAGCTACTTGAGAGAAATTATCACTTCAGAAGGCAGAGGTAGAGTTACACATATTTGGACTTTATGCAAACTAAGCCACGTGTGCCAGTATTATTCTGTTTCAAATCATCTGCTGCCTTACAGACAGTGCTAATCCAAGTGTTGGGAGTGGGTAGGCAGCTGGGGGCTCTCGCTTCGCTCTCCACTTGGTGCTTCTTTGGTGGAGCTCTCACATGAACAAGAGGACTAAAAGATGTATAATGTTCAGTTCTGTGATCTTTAAGTACATGTGTTTGTGTAAGGGGATGTGAACTCTTCTGTGCAATGATGACTGTTTTTCCATTAAAACATTGTTGATGGAGTAAAGTGACCTTGTGCTTCTGGGAATGTAAGCTTGGGGAGGATGCATATGGCTGGTAACACAGGCTACGAAAACATTGCAAGAAATGACATCCACGAGGAAATAGAGTAATAAAGCAAATAGTTCTCCTCTCTTCTCTATTTTTGAAAAGTGTATTGAAAAGCAGACAAGTGAGGGGAAGGCTGTGTCTGAGTGCCGGAGAAGCTGTTTGGTCAGAAAGGAGCACATTCCATTCTTTGCTTGCCCTTCAATCAGACATTTCTCTAACTGATGTTTTTCCTTCCTACAGAAACTTTTCGTTATTATAACATTCAGCAAACATATAGTGGAGCAGATGGTGTCCCTCATCGGGTGAGTAACTCTTTAGCACACTCATGCCTTCGCTCAGTAGGTGGAAAAGTACTGGAGGAGACAAATCAGATGCACTGAAAATGGTGCTGTGCTTCTGGGTTAGGTCTTGTTTGTGACTTCATTCCTCACCTCAGAGGTTTCAAGTACTTCAAGTGTAATAGCACGGAAGGTCAGATGGCCTGGATATGTAATACCTCCATTGAGTTTCCACCCAGCAACACGATACCACTATCCCAGTTATAGATTGCTACACTTTGAGCTGCAAATGCTGTTTTTGGTGGCTTTCCTCGGTGTTGCTGTGATCCCACACCAAAAAATGACAGAATTGTTGGGATTTATACAGTGTTCTAATAATTATAACAAACACCTTCTGAAATTTAAACTGGATTATATCTATTAAATATATTGAATCTCTCATAAAATGACATTTCCAGTCTGGTGATCCAGCAGATGAGATCTCAGCAACACCTATTTAACCACGGAGAAGTGTGTTAAACTGCTTGAATGCAAACAAACATGCAATTCATTCATCTTAAAAGCATTAAATTAGGATCAAATTAGAAGGATTTCATTTTAAAAATCGGGTTAATTCTTCAAAGGAGCAGTGGTTGTGCTGAGGTTGAAGTCTGTGGCCCTTTTTCATTACACTGCTTGATTTCTGCAGTGTCAGAGATGCAGGTTTAAAACTTTGAATGCGATTAACATTTCAATAGGAAACTTTTATTTTTGCTGATGGTGGTTTTTTTTGGTTTCTGTTTTGTGGATCCCCCGAGCATAAAATAAACTCCTAGGTGTGCTTCCTTTTCCAGAAGCTTTGATTGATATTTTATACCCAAACTTTAATAGCTCTGTTCACATTTAAACAACTAAACACAAAAAAAAAGGCCACACTGCTCAGGAACATTTTCACCAGAAGAGTGTCTGGAAATAATGGCTCTTCAAAGATGTAAACTTGCAGTAGTAGCTGTGCAAAGGAAAAGGAGTGTCGAAAGAAACACGGTAGGGCAGCTTACTAATGAAACAAATCCCAGCTTTATTACTGCTCGATCTTCTGATTGGATGTCTGTTTTGTAGCAGCCTTCAGAATTAATGTGTGGCTTTCAGCATTTTTAAAAAGAAAATGAGGGAAATGTGGTGACTTTTAGCAATCATTAGTTAGCTGCTCTCAATGTGTATCCCAGCAGATACAGTAACGCTGCTACAAATCTAGGTATGTTTCCAAGGGTTTTCTCTCCTGCAAATCTTTGAGCCAAAACTGGTAGTTTTTTCCTACTTCATCTGTCTTGGAGATAATTTTACATCCAATTACATAGAATGCATTCACAAGACCTCTGCTGGATTTGGGTTTTATTAGGTGGTTGATGTCAGAGTTAAAAAATGTCTTCGAGAGACAGTAAGGTTTTTGGAATGTCCCGGTACCCTTGACTTCTCTCAATCTGTCTGCTAGCATTACCTCATCAATTCCTTCCTCAAGGGGAGTAAGAAACATATTAAACAATAGCTTTCATTAAATCCCTTATTATTAAGTTAAAGTATAGATCTATTAAAATATAGATCTGTGTAATGGTCTGTAACTTTATTTTAATCAAATTCAATCCAACAGTGTGACTCGGCTTTTTTATATTTAATCAACCTTATGTTGATTAAATATAGGAAGAAAAGGGTACAGAACTGAGAAGCTTTTTAAAAAATGTTTTGAAAATGTGGGCCTTATCCAATGTAAAGAAGGGATGAGAAGGGTTGGGTGGTGACAACAGCACCATGCAGCAGCCATGGTTGCTAGAGAAAAGGGGATGGGAAGGATTCAAGGAGTGAAGGCAGCAGGAGCTTTGCAATCAGAGCTGGAGAGGATTACAAAGACACGGGTAGCTCACATGGGGCTGCTAATTATCAACCTGTTCTACCAGTTAAGGAAGTTGTAATATTGCTGTCTAAAATGCTAAAAGAACAATGCTTTTTGTGTTGTATTACCTTCATAGGCTCCTGGTGATGAAGGGTGGTCTGTAAGTTTTTTGTCTTGCATTCTTGTCACTGAAAGATGAGGTCAGTTTATTGATCGTCCACTTAGAATGCTTGGATCCTGCTTTTAGCCCAGACCTAGCTCATTTAGTGTTTAATCATCACGTGTGTTGTGGGTTTGCTTTGGGCTCTTGAAGCTTTCCTTTTAATTTTTTCGTTACCTACAGCTGCAGGATTGTTTGTGCAGTCACACTGAGCATATTGCTTCTAAGCACCGTCATAGTTTCTTTGAAGTGGTAGTTTCAAATGGGGATTAAGAATTCCCAGAAAACTACTAAAGAAATAGCACTCGAAGCACACACCACACATACCATCCCCACAGCCGTCTGCCATCAATTCTGGGTAAATATTAAGAAAAATGCTACTCTCTTTTAAGTTCAGCGTGGTTGGTTCATATTTTGTGAAAACGAGCTGGTAACTCCACAGCTTCAAAAGAAATCTCGAAAACTCAACAATGTGTTTTATATAGCACCAGGCACCCCGTGGCCTTCACCCCCGCGGCAGCTGAACGTCACCGGCAGTGGTGTGGCTCCATCTCTGTGGGACAAACCTCACCCTTTGGGCACAGCTTCCTTGGGGTGAACCCACAGAGGATGAGGGGAGGTGTCACTGCTGCTTTGGGTTCATGTGGCGCGGTGGTTGAGGAGTAGCTGCTGCCTGTAGCAGATCCTATGCTGATGGTAAAACGAATGCAGTTGACTAATTAATGAACTGAGGCATCACATTGATTTGAGGCCACTAAAATGCATGTAAAAAAATAAGGATTGTGTTCTTGCATAGATTTTAGAAGTTCAATTTCAGTGCCATGTTCCAGGGATGAGACGTGTTAATGCTGTGAAATCCATTTTACAAACTCACACCTGAAAAGCTGCCCCAAAACAGCAGTTTCTGAAGGGCTTTTTAATCTGATATTTTTGGGGAGCAAATTTTAATGCTCTGCAGTGGTGCAGTGTGAATGATGGCATGTCTTAAAGGAAAAACATTTTGGTAATAGGTCGTTGAACCATTGCCTTTACAAACCACTTTGCTGCTATTTATTGTGCCGTAATTCTTTGCTTCACAACTGGATCTCAGTTGATTCTTGTAAGGAGCACGATGTTCCTTCTGTGAATAAAGTACACGTGGAATTACGGTGACTGACGTAATTGGAGGCTTTGCTTAAAGGTCATTATGTTGTTGTCTTTTTGTCAAAAACTGTATACAGCATAGATTGAGATAAATTCTTTAGAATATAAGCAAGGCAAGGAGCTACAGCGACGGGAAAAGGGCTGCAGCAGGGATCAGTTGTCCTGAGGTGAAAGGGTCCTTTCTGTGATTCACAGTGTGCCATATGATTCCCCTTCCCTTTAAGAGCACAGCCCAGCCAGGTGAGCTCCGCCGCTCCCCAGCACGTTCCCCAAGGCAGATCTGCCAGCCGTGCCTTCCGGCCCCGTGGGCCTTTGTTTTGCATATGCCATAAATTCCATATCCGGTGACTGTATCCTGTTTTTGTCAAAGGGTATTTTGAATTACAGTTTCCAATCAGCATTGAAGTTAAAACCTGTGCAGTGGGAATCAATGGAAATACCCTGAAGTGGCCGAGCGCATGGAGCAGCGATTTCAAAATCTCCTGGGATGAATGCTTCTGGAAGCGTATTGCCACACACCTGATGTTTCTTGGGACAATAAAGCAATGGCTTTCCTCCCACGGGTGTATCAGAAACCTGTGGAACCGTGCCCTGTAATACACTCTGCGCACAATAGATGGGCTCTGCACAAAAAAAGGCTTTAGCATCTCGAAAGGGACGCGGATGTTAGGGAAATTTGAGCAGCTTTGGTGTTGAAAACATTCCAGTGGATCGCAGCAGAACTGTAAAAAGTTTATTTGCAGAAGGCTTGCAGGATTTAGCTCTGAACAAGCAAGGTTTTTTATAAAGCGTGTACAGAAATAGTGCTATATCTTTAAAGTACAACCAGAAGCTGCCTTACAAAGAGCAACATTGAGCAGAGTTAGGAACGAGCCGTTCAGTGATGTTGCAATTCCTATTTTTGAAAGCATTAATTTTAACATAACAGAATGTCTCAAGAAGTGCTTTGCAGACGGCCTTGGTCAGCGCGGGTACCGGAGCGTAGCACCAGGTAGAAATGATGTCAAACGTGTAACCATTTCAGCTTAGTAATCTGCAAGTGAGACGTTTTCGTTCTTCATTTTGTAAAGCTAAGTGAACGTGCCAAGCAGCCCTTTAAGCCCTAAAATGTTTCTCTCATAAAGGAGATGTATTTCCACGATTTCAGAACACTTGGATGCAGATGGCATCTAAGTTTCGTGCAGTGTTCTGAAGCCAAAGTGGCAGCAAGGAGCTGGAGCTGCGGTTCCTCCCTCTGTGATTTTCAAGCCCAGGTTTTGCTGTGTATGAACGCTCTCTTGGAGCACCTTGGGAGCCTGTCCAGATCTGCTGCAGTGCAATCTATCAGGGCTGAGTCAGGCCCGGAGTCTGAGGTCCGCTCTGAGTCACCGCGGCAGTGTCCGGGTATTGGTGGAGCCTCAGGGAAATGGATGGTTTAAATACTGTGAGAATCTTTATCAGCACAGGAAATGACAGCTCATTAAAATACTAACCGTTAAGCCTGTTTAGATCACTGTCTGGAAGAACATTAACCATTGAAGGCTCAGATAACTTGCAGGAAGAAAGGTGCTCTATTCCAAGAGCAAAGGCAGTATGCAAATCCATCAGCTTTGGTGGTTGTCCACTGCCACATAAATGTTTCCACTGCAATCTATTTTTCAAGCATTTATACAAATTTTAAAGAAGTTGATGCCACCTTTGAGCAAAATTTCTGGTTTCTTTGAGGGAAAGAATGGCAGAAGTAACCATATGTGGTGCAAAGAGTGCCTCACTGCTTTTTGAGATGGATTTTGTGTTCCTACAGGGGAAGGTCAAGTGAGAATCCAACACAGAGACGCTCAGTGTGGGAGGAATGGGTGCTGGGTGTGTTGGGTTCAGGATGCTTTGTGTAATTGCTCAGCAGGTGAAGGCCTCTGTCCGGCCCTGTGGCCCAGCTGTCAGCAGCGTTCCTGATTTAAGTCAGTGCACCTTTTTAAGAAGGTTGGGGGTACTGGAAGGGGCTGCTGTGTCCCAGCACACCTCTCCTTGGGCTCATTGCATTCTCCAGTGCCCATCTTTGTAGCAGGAGATATCTCTGGCCTCAGGCCATGCTGCTCCGACAGCAGGATGAGATACCAATGTGTGCACCTTGTGCTGACGCAACACGCAATGAAATTTCCCTGTTAGCTGGGTTTTCTGTTGTCTCCATTTTGAGTTGTAGCTCTGGCATTTCCTAAAAGGATGTTTTTCCATAGCGGGATGAGCCCAGATAGCTGAATCTGAGCAAAATGTGACACCACGTGTGTCTCCAGACCCCAACAGGGCTCAGACAAGGACGGTGCACTCCTGCCAGCCAAAGGGTCTGGGAACATCAGTCCCTGCCTTGAGTTAAAGGGATTTTCCAAATGAAGCTGTGGATCTGAGAGATGATCCACCAAGTGGGGTTGTGACTCAGTGCTGCATCACCTTTCCAATCAGGGCTTTGGGGTTTCAGCCTGGGAACCCGACACTTTGTTTGCCGTGGCTTCAGTTATTATCTCTCTGATTTCCCTTCCAATTATGGACTGATTGCAGTCGCTCCTGTGAGCTGCTGAATAGAGTAAGGATTTCAGAACTGAATGCCACTGAAGTCATAATTTACATTTTTAATTTCCATCACAGTAAATGGGGTTTAAGAAGTGCTTAATCAGCTGCTTAACCATTTGTGGTCTCTTACAAATGAGAAATTTCACTGATGTTAAAAACAAAATTCACCACGTTAATCTTCTTAAGTGTGAGTCTACAGTGGCAATGTTGCTAATTCTAACGTTTCTCTTCCGGAAAAGCACAGAGGTGCACATGAGTAGAGACTTACAGAAGATGGGAGTTCTGTATCCTGAGCTGCAGACCCGTGGTTATTTGTGACATGGTAGCACAGGGATTAAAAATCGCAGCTTTGGTACAGAACTGCACTGCAGCATTGAGCACAGCTCATCGTGATCTGTGTGTTCCCAAACTCGGGAGGTACGGGTTGTGAAATCAGCAACTCGAGAGTAACCCACGCTCTTTAAGGGGAAAAATATGTCTTTCAAAAGTGCAAATATCGTGATTAAATGGTTAGGAAGTATCCTTAGTAATACAGAGTTGACTGAAGTCCTGAAGAAGGTAATGGTTTGGGTTAAGCTAGCATAGGAAGAATGGTTTATCCTCCTGGTTTGGTGCTTATCCTGTCTGCATTTGCAAAGCTCCCACCTGTAGTTCAGAAGGCTCTGTTACCAAAATAAGTTCCCTGAAAACCTTTCCCACCCTCCACACCTACTGATGTGCCCTTGCGGTTCAAATATTGATGGTCGTTCTTTCACATTTAAAAGCAGATGAATACATTGCGGAGCACAGAACTTTGCTGTTACTAGAATGGAAGTTTTAGAACTAATTAACCCCGAATTTCACAAACGGTGGATGGCAGCTGGGGAAATCAGGATGTTGTTCAGCAAACAATTTCGAGGGAGTGACTTTCATCTTTGATTTGAAGTCCTCCAGCAGTTCACATGCGCTGCGTTTTTAGCCCTTAAGGAGGGACAGGGGTTGGTGACTTTTTTTTCATCGATGTTTTCTTTTTTTTTTTGGCAGATAGAGACTACAAAGCATGGATCAGTGCTGCTGTGCATTTCGGCTCTTTTATTTTCTTGTCCTTTCCTATTCTTTATTTGAAAGACAAGAGGCTTCTTCCCACAGGGAAATGCAAGGAATTCCTTGTAGGTGGTTCTGCAGGCAGGGTTATCTCGCAGCATCTTCCTTCCAGTCACATGTGTCAGTGCCTGCAGTTCCATTGCCTTCCTGACCAAAAAGCGACCGTACCTTAAAGTCTTTGCTAAGTGGTGCAGAATTCTAATGCAAATCTGTTCCTTTGGCATCTGTACCTACATCTGCCTTCAGTCTAATACCAAAAACTCTGTGCCTAAGTCCCCTCCCTCGCTCTTTGAGGGAGTTGAGCTTCACTACCTTTGTGAGGGACACCTCTCATTTCTTAGTATTTAAAATGAAAGCGAGGGGTCTTTTCTAAAAAGAAATAAGTAAATATATCCTAAAGCAATCGCTACCCTTTGAATTTTAGATGATGAATGAGTATGTCACATAATCTTATTGAAACAGTGCAAATAACCCAAACTGCATCACTGAAATGGGAGTTTAAATCTTATTTGTAGAACTGGGGCTGCAGTGAGAGTTGGTTTTCTGGTGCCGTTCTGCCTCGTTGCATTTGTTATCTTAAATCTATGCTTTTTTTTTTTTTATTATTTCTTTTTTTTTCTTTTAGTATTAAAGCTGATGTGAATGTGCAGAGAAACAAAGGCCCTTATGTTTAGGATTTTACAGTTCTTCGAAATAACTCTGATAGAACCAATGTCACACGCTTCACTGTTACTCATGCCCACAAAAGAGAAAATGCTGAGTGCTTTTAGTGGGGAAAAAAGTGGGAATAGTGGCAATGCACAGAATCCCTCCGAGCCATCCAAGTTGCTTTTATGATTTAGTTCTGTTGTTTAATGCTAATTTGGCACTGACTTGGTTCGGCTTTCCAAAAAACAAAAAGTGCAGAATTTGAATAACTTCTGTGAATCATTCATCTCTCACGGCTCTCATACTCTTCCTTTCATATTCATGCAAAATTTCAGAAGTCAAGTATTACCTTTCAGGATCTTTCCTGGGCTTCCATTTGCAAAAGGAAAGAAACCCCGACACGTAACTGTTCTTTCCAGCGGTGATCGATCGGCGAGTCATTCCGAGAGCGTTTTACAGCAGACACAGTCAGATTCTGAAGGGTGGGTTCCGAAAAGCTGGGAACTGTTTGTAGACGTTGACATGCTCTAATGCAGAATGTGTCCTCGATGTGCTTTAGTTTCAATCCTTTTTTTTTTTTTGGCTGAAAATGTACCGGGCCGGGTGCAGCATTTACTCACCCGTTGGTATTGGCGTACGGTGAATCATGGAAGACGCAATCTTTTTCTGATAAATATGTTTAAAAAGCAATTTGTCCTCTTGGCAAGTGGAGGGAATAGAGTGGGAAGAGTGAGCTGTTTTGTTGCTTCACTCTGCACGTTTTCATAATTTTTAAAGATTAGAAAGCTCTTACTTAGGGATTGGGATTTAACGTGGAAAAGCAAACACAATGCCAGCATGGGAGGCTGGGGGAAATGACTGAGGGGGTCTGGGTCCCCCCATCATGTAATTCAGAGAGGAGATGATGATTTTTAGCCCTGTCTGCGTGCGGCTCAGTGAAGGAGATGTTACTGACTTCTCCCTGAAGTGGTGGTGTAAAGACTCAGAACTGTAGCAGTGAATCATAGGTGACTTTTGTAATGTAGAAGACCATATTGATTAATTTAATAATTAAAAAAAAAGAATAAGCTGATGCTTGGCAGCAGTGGGAAATCTGCCACCTTGGCTGCTATTAGCAGTGCTGGTGTATACACATGGCTCAGGCTGTGCCTGGCTGTACTACCACCAGTTGCTGCTGGTGGTAATTTCTGCTGTGTAACGCTTGAGCTTTTTTTTTTTTTTTTCAATTGTAATAACAGTTTCTTTAGCTCCTCAGTCCTTCTGCTTAATAGCGCGGTGTTCGGATCTACAGGGAAGCCATCAGTGTTGGATGTGGATGGGCTGTGGTGTTCGCAGGTTGGAAGTTGGTGGCCACTCTGTGCAGCGTTAACACCTTTGTGCTTTGGGAGAGCGTTTGCAGCTCCGAAAACCTCATCAATCTTTATAACGTGAACATAGGAACAAGGTGTTCAGTAACGTATTGCAGTTTTTGTGCAAGTCATCTGCCATAAAGCACAAAATGATTCAGAACAGGGTTCATAGTTCTCTCTTTGTTCCTTTGTTAATCACTGACCGATGGGAGGAGCCTGCAGAATTTGCTAATGCATTCTTTCTGGATAAGGATGACGCACAGATTGTCCTAATAAGGACTTAGTTTGAGAAAGGGGCCGTCTCCTTTGAGGAGATAGGGGCAAGTCATAGGGCGAGCAGTTTCTTTTTTAACTGAGGGATGACACAAGCACAAGTCATTTCCTTATTAATCGGTTCAAACCAGTTCTTACAGGAACTGCTGGTGATAAATGTGGGACTTCTGAGAAGTCATTCATTTCATTCTCAGCACCGCATCAGCACACAGCCCCGGCTGCCCTCTCCCAGGCTTTAAGGAAACTTAGCTCACTGCTTTTTTCTGTGTTACCAACAATGTATTATCACTGATTTGCTCTGAAATATTTTTCTTTTTAAACACTTTGAAGCTCTGGGGGAACACGTCCCTTTCAGAAGTATCAGATTAAAGATAAAATACACTTTATTTTGTGCTTATCTGTTTTCCCAAGCAGCAGAGCACTTCTGAGCTGCAGCTCAGTTGGAACTTTGTTCTGTTTGGGTCATGGTGGTAAGTTTTGTTGTTTTTTTTTAATATATATGGATTTTTTTCTTTTTTTTTTCTCCTCCTCTATTTTGTCTTGTTCCCTGGGAAAAACTTTGCATCAGTGCTATTCCAAGTATAGGTCCTTCTCTTCAGAAACCATTTCAAGAATATTTGGAAGCTCAGAGGATAAAACTCCACCACAAAGCCGACAGCGGCGTGCCGCAGGTAAGAGCCTCTCTGCCTCCCCCGTGAACTTTTCCTCCCTCTGCCTTCTCCCTGGGTCAGCTTTGCAGGTTTAACTCTTTATTCTTCTTTGCGAAGGGTTTTGCAGTGGCCCAGGGGATAGCTGAATATTAATTTAAAAAACAACCTGGGAATTAATAGTAAAAGATTTGTATGCAACTGGGTGCAAACCTCCTAAATAACAAAGGAAACAATAAAATAAGACTGATGGCTCATCTTGCTTCTCTGTTAGTTGTCTATTTTGAAAGAGAAATAGAAGCAGAAAGAAGTTACGCTTACACAAGAAATGATGGTAAACTGTGTCAGCACCAGTGCTTGGGAAGGCAGTGGGTTCTGTCGCTTAATGGCCAGTGAGAGAAACAGAACCCCCCCAGGGGTCAGTGTCCAAAAGAGAAAGACAGATACGGTGTTTGGTGTTGGGACAAAGGGCAGAAGTACCCTTTCATACAAAGCAGTGTAAAAAAAACAAAAATTTTCAGTGGAGATAGAGCAAGTTTGTAACTTCAACACAAGCTCCGCTCACCCAAACCCATTAATCTAACTAACTGCTCAGTAGTAGTTGGAGCTCTTATAAACGTTTTTTGACCCATTTCTTAATAGAAAAGAGGTTCAATTAGGGAGAATCAGTCCGGGATAAGTAAATGTTGAGATACCTCTCATGTGCATTGATGTGACTGTTGTGCGGTGCAGTGCTGCCCTCCTTTGACAAAAAGTAGCAGTGGGGAAACAGAGTGGGGCCGCGGTGGTCATCGCATTAACTTTTAGAAGAAGAATCTGATAATAATTGGAAGATGCACAGGATGAGCAAGCGAGGGTTCGTTGTCTGCCCTGCGGTGTGGGTGGCAGCCCCCAGTGCCTTGTCTTTTCAGGGACCAAGCTGGGCTGTACAGACAGCTTGCCTCCTGTTTTCAATTTGATAGATTAGTTCTAAAAAGACGTTCAGGTTTCTCCCTTTCACTTATAAAATGGAGAGAACTGCCTTTGTGCTGTCCACTAATCTCCGTTTTCCTCCTTGTTGTTTTGTCTTTGTCTTCTTCAGGGTGAAAACTGGCTGTCATGGATGTTTGAAAAATTGGTGATTGTCATGGTTTGTTATTTTATCTTATCTATAATCAACTCCATGGCCCAAAGCTATGCCAAACGGCTGCAACAGAAGATGTACTCCGAAGAGAAAACCAAATGAGCTTGGAAAAAGAACTGGGAATGGGCTTTAGCAGACACAAAAAGTGACGCTTCTTTCCATACGTTTAAAATTCAGCATTATTCAAAATGGGGGAAAACTTTTTAACATCAACTTTGAACTAAAGCAGGTTTTTATTTTATTTTGAAAATAATTTGGCCATTAGAACAGACGTTTCAGTGGCAAACTTATAGGTGTTAAGGTAAGGTATGAATGCTTTATACGTCTGAGTTGTATTATATGGCATGGACAAGGTGATGTTAAATTGTGTTTAACACAGATGTTGTCCATCCGAATTACTTCCAAAACCGACGGTTTAGTATTTCCTGATTTCATTTCAGACTGACCTAAGGGTAACCTTTATTTTGAAGGGCGGCTCTCTTGCTTTTTTACCTTAACTTTCAAGACTATTAAGATGTATATAAATGAATACAAATTGGATAAAAACTGTTGCATGTCCCTCGTGGTAAGGTTATTCCATTTGAATTCTCCAGTGTCCCATTGCATTGCACGTGCTCTTGGTTGGAAAAGCCGCCCTTTCATCGTCACAATGTTAGCAGAGATGATTGATGTCAAAATGCTGAAGCTGACATTTTTTTATTCTGTATATTTAGAATGAAGTTAAGATAAAACTTTATAAAGTCATCTTTGATCATTCCAGAATTTCTTGCGTCAGTCTTTTTAAGCTGTTTCTTTTCCTTTCCCCTTTTGTATGCTGAGTTTTGTCTTTATTAAGCCTTAATCCCACGGGTTGCATGCTTTACTCATCCTTCCTGCACAAATGGTGCTGAAACCACCCTTTATTCTTTTTTTCCCTTTTTCTTAAGAACTTCTTACTTAGCAGAACAAAGTAGAAGGCGTATCACTGGGTGAAGTATAGCTCACTGCTTAAAATAGGCGAGTTTAGCTATGATTGTTAGCCACTGATCACAACACTATGAGCTGTGAAGGAGAAGAGAAGGGGGAAGTGTAAAGATTCCAGCTGAACACAGAGAATTGGTGTCAAACCCAGCAATTGTAAGTGGATCCATAGAAAACCTCACACTTAGGCTTGAAAATTCAGACGTTTATAAAATATTGCTTTGAATTAGTGTTCCGATGTTAATGTATGTGAATGTAATCAGACAGCCACACCACTGCTGCTGTGTACGTTTTACTACTCCTGTAATTTTAGAACTATTGTTTTTGATTTTTAGCCTAGGGTAGCCTAGGGGGGGATTAGGAATTAATTTGACTTTCAATTAGCAGTATCAACAGGTGACACACAAGCACAAGGGAGGCTTGATTTTGCTCACGCTTGCGTTGTATTTATCCCTGCATTAGGTTAGGGCAGATCACGAGCAAGGTATGAGAATGAGGATTTTGTTCAATTCTGCCTGAATGTCCTCCTGTGTTGCCAGCCGTCGTGACATCCCCATGGCTGTACCATCCTGTCGGATAGCTTATCAGACTGATGTTGACTGTTGGATCTCATGGCAACAACAGTCGGTAGGCTGTCTGACATTTTGGTATCTCTCATCTGACCGTTTGCTCATCCATCTCCAGCTGTTTTCATTGAACATCAGTGGCATATAAATGTTTTTCAGTTTTGATGGAAATGAGTACACCAGCCATGCAGTGTGGCAAGCTGCACCCGATGCATCTCTTAAAGCTCCGTCTCGGTTGCGTGTCAGGTTTGTAATGTTTATCTTGTATGCTTTGTGTATAACTTCAAACATTATTGATTGAACAGAGAGACTTTAAATATGGACTTTTCTTAACATAGCTGTGTTACATTTAAATATTTGAAGCCCTGAGTGCTGGGAGGTAGTTAAAAGAGGGGAGGGGAGGCAGCATGAGGCCGTTAAAAGCAATAAGGCTGTTCATTTGCCTCTGCTGAGTTTTAAGAGGTGAATAGTTTTTCTGAATTCTTGGCCCTAGTGGCTTATTCTCTTTTGGGTCTAAATAAGCTCTTTGACAATTACGTAGCAGAGAACTCGTTCTAATGCAATACACATTCACAAAATTAACAACGACAACAAAAAAGCTCTTTTTGGCACTTCGCTTTTTTCAGTCTACTAAAAGTTTAACTTTGCACACTGTAATAACTCATGTCAGCAGCTCGTGGCTGTTTGTATCGTTTTTCTTCAGAGTGTTTGGGTTGGTGAAACAGCTGTTTGCAACCTTCCTCGCTTCTGTGCCATTGTTTTTTTCCTCAAATTTGCCATTTGTTCGTAGGATGCTGCTGTTTACTTTGCAGTTCCAGTAGTGTCTTAAGGCCTTTCATAGGAGTCACTGAAATTTATGCTATCCGGAGGGCATCTTGAGGTTGTATTAATAATTAAAAAGGGAGGGAAGAAGCCCCTTGAGCCAATAAACGATAACTTTCTGAATGCCCTAGCAGTCTCCTTGTAATGATGCCTCTTTGCGTATTGATTAGTAGTGAAAAGTCGCTGGATAAACTGACAGCTTCCCCCCTTTTGTTTCAATTTATTTGCACATTGAAAAGTGAGAAATATAAACATACAGTTCTTCATGTCACGTTGTACATATCCACTCTGATGAGCAGCTGTGCCATGGTTTTAAATCGTTCTGAAAGTATTTAACAGAGGAACTGCTTGTTCTCCTTCCTCCTACCTTTTCAGTAACGGGAGATAGCAAGGTTTGCTAAAAGGTAGTACAAGGTAAGGTTGTGCAAATGGAGAGTGCTATGTTTGCTTAGATAAACAAGTAACAGATTCCTCGTGTTTATTCCAGCTGGATTGTTTCCTTTTTTGTGTATTCAATTTGGATACGCTGTGAAATTTGTTATCTCAAGTGTTCTCTGGTGAGTGTGAAGACAGAAGGTGTGTTTGAAGTGTATTTTTTGGCTACGGAGAAAGGCCCAGAGCCTTTCACATCTCATCTGGACATGTTTTGCTGCCTTAGCCCACCCTTTTGTCAGGAATACTTTCAGTTGTGTGCTGGAAGCAGTCGATCACAGAGTTTGATGTGGGTTAGGCTCATAGTGAGCTCTTTTTGCAAAGAGCAGCGGCCTCAGTAGCTTCACCATCTGATGGAGAAGTTGAAGAGGTCACACTGCTCCGTACTACATGGAATCATCAGTCCCACACTGGTCCATCACAGCAAACAGGAACTGCTCCATATGCAGTTCCCTACCCTCCATCCCAGTGTCTCACTGGTTCCCAGTAATGCAGAAACCTGAGCTCGCTCTGCTGCTGCTCGTGCTGATAGACACCTGTCACTGATACTCGAGGGGCTCAGTGCTGTTCCTCAGTGTTCCTCTCTGCTGTGTTTTGGGGTTTTGTTAATTAATTAGTTAGAATCTGCTTCCTCCTCGCTCCAAGCAGCACTAATTGCAAGCGAGAACGCTGTGGATCATTACATGGTTATCAAGCACAAATGTGAACGGTAGTAAACAAAGTGTATTGCAGGTGTAAAAATAAGTGGTGGCTGGGGGTGGTCCTGGAGGTAAAAATAATGGCAGTTGTCTTTGAAGCACATGGTTAAAAAATACTTTATCAGCAGCAGTTGTAAGGTTGAATGCAGTCATGCACGAGGTAATGGAAATGGCTCATCTGGGATTTTGAGTTCTGAGGGTTTTTTTCTAGGTTTGTGTTTTTTATTTCTTGGAGCAGCAGAAAGAAAAGATCTCCTAACAATAAGTACTTCTCCTACCAATGGGATCATGGGACTGCAGCACCAAATGCAGCGTGAGGGGGGAGTGCAGTCTGGGCCAGGGGAGGTTTTGTTGCTGGAACCTCTTCAGGAAACAGAGCGAAGTGATCACTCTCTGTGTGGAATACCCCCAATGCCTCCTGAATCAGATAGAGGGTAGATATTTGCCTCTGCTCTTTGCAAACTCATTTTTAAAGGGATTATGGCGAAAACTCCCAGTCCTGCTGTGACTTTTGGAGTTCTCATGTGTCATTGAGGGCAGAGCTGCAGCCTCACATTTCTTTTTCTGTTGGACTTGGTGGCTGCATGCACTCAGCATTCACAAGAGGCAGCTGTTTGGTCACAGTGTGAGCAGGAGAGGCTTCACAACCTGAGCCAGTAAGAGGAGCTCAAATGTAGAAATGTAGAAAATGGTCATCAATGCCCGGAAAACCATCCACCCTTCCAACTAAAAGCAGACAGGAAAGGCCCAGCAGTCTGCGATGGGCTTTGGGAACACACCGGGAATTCAGCACAATGGTATTTTGGTCAAAAATGCTGCAGGGAGCTCTGTGTTGGGTTCAGACAGTAAGCTGTCGGGCTCTGAAGTTGTTCTGCATATTCACTGCCGGTGATGTTTGGTTGTTTGAAAAATACAAGTGAACCTGTTAAACAGGCTGTGCTTTGTTTTAGTTTGCCTTTCACACTGCTCTTTAATCTGCTGGAGGGGTTTTTATTACTGTTCACTTAAGGAATGATTCAGAGCATTGACTACATGAGTATTAAATCAAAGGTTGCCTCTCTCTAAACCTCATTTAAGCTGTTCAGATATGGATATGTAAGCGTGTGGCACCTCCCATGTTTCGGGGAAGTTGCTCCCCCCTTAATTGTTTCGGTTTCCCAAGAAGCTGAAATGTGATGCCCAGCCAATTGGCAATAAGGAAACGAACTGCTATTTCCTGGTGAAAGGCAAAAGATAGGGCTTGTCAGCTCCGTGCATTGTTCCTGCTCTGATAACTGCTTCGCTCTGCACCCACCTCCTGATGGCCCCAGAAACTGCTGTTCAGTCCATGTAAGAAGTACAGATTGGTGACTTCTGTGCTCCTGCTTGAGAAGATCCTCTGTCCTTAATACTGTTGGTTTAAGGCATAATCTATTTTTTTCTTTTTTTTAATGTAAATGTGACAGAGGAGAGTCCCACAGGTCTGATTCTGTCTCCCTAAGTGGTTTAAGCATTTTATTTCCCCATGGCATTAATAGTGTGTGTCATTTCACTGTTCTCTGCTATAATGGAGAATCACACCTGTCTGAAAGGTATCTCAGATCCAGGAGATTGTGAACTCCCTATGTCTTTAAGCTGGAAATCTCCTGTGCTGTCCCTAGGCAGTGGGGTTCAGCTGTGACAGAGAGATGGTCGTTCTGATTGAGTAACGAAGGTGCTGGAGTTAATGGCAGACTGATGCTCACTCCTGGTGAGGTGGTCACTGCTGGCTCTTTGCTCAGTTCCTACAGCCCCGACTGCCTGTTATGCTCAGCGCTCTCTGTACAAGTTGAGGTTTGGCTCTTGAGTGGAGTTTTCTGCAGTTTGAGATCCCACGTGGACATGTAATTTCAGGTTTCCTTTGTCGATGAAAAATAAGCTACTTTGTCACAGTATGCATTTGGTTCGCATCTATTTTTCTGCATAATAATACTTCACTGTGAAAATACTGAGTTTGGAGACAGCCTTACAGAGGAAAATGACGTGAAAAGCTGGGTTAAAGTCTCGTAGGGAGGGATGTGATTTACAGCATCAAATAGCTGCATGCACACATCTGCAGACATGGTGACTCCATTGTGTTGGAGCTGCTCCATGTGGGGTGAGGAGGAAATAAATGTCCCAGTGTGCTCTTTGCAAGTGGTAGAAACACAGCCATCCCACAGCACTCTTACATGGGAGTTCGTAGTGAAGCCGGTATTGTTCAGAGCCATCTGGAGAGTGGCAGCTCTGAACTGTTGCCCAGCTCTGGCTGTTCTTACTGAGGCTGCCACAATGACTCTCCACCGCCCTTGCCAACCAAGAATTACAAAGTCAGTGTTTCATTACACCTTCAGCATGTGGGATGAGGCTGCTTTCCATTTGGCTCCTTGGGTGGTGTGCTGCTCACGTGCTCCAGTCACTGATCTGTTACGTGTAGGAGCCTGCTGGGCAAAGGCTCAAATTAAATCATGTCATCTGACCACAGTTACACCATTCTCAGGCAACTGAAGTGTACTCATGTGAGCCTTTGAATAAACATTACACCATACGTGTAACCAAATAGGTACAATAATCGTTTCTGGAGAACATACTCATTTAAGTGCATGCATACTGTTTATGATGGCATTTCTCATCATATATAATTAGTGAAGGGAACTCACAGCTTCCTGAAGCTGAAACAAGAGGACTCTTGGCCAAGAGAAAGTCCTTATTTTTCTGTCTGGTGGGACGCTATGGCCTTGCTAATCTTTTACCCCTAGCCATCTCCAGCCTTTTCCAGCTTGCTCTGTATCATTGGCAAAAACGTTTATTTGAAACACCACCTGATGTGCAGTTGTTGGTGATTCCGGGAAGGGGTTAAGCATGTTCTGCTGATTCACGGAGGTGGGTGACTCATTACCCACCCGGACAGAGGGGAAGTGGCTGTCTGGAGAGAGAGGATTCATACAATGTGTGCTCAGAAGGGGCCATTGTGAACATCCAGTTTGACTGAAAGAGCCGGAAAGGCTCTGCAGTTAAAATTTGGGGTTATCAGCTCTGCATCCAGATGGGTTAAAGGCTGTTGCAGTGTCCAAGCTGTGCTGCTGGTTTGAGGAAGAAGCCTACACAGGAATTTGCTGCACTGGTAAAGGTGTAGCTGGGGTGCCCTTGAAAGCAGTGGGGGAATGACAGCAGCTCTGCTCTTTTTGAAGCTTTTTGTAATACAGCAGATCCATGAATCACATTTCTGGTGGCTGTTGCTCAGCTTTTAAAGTGGTGTCCGGCAAATCTCAGGCTTCCATAAAGTACACTTTGACATCCGAGAGTACTTCCTTTAGGATGTTTGGGTTGTCATTTCATAGCACTTATACTGAATTTATTAACAGATGCCAAAGGAAATAAATGATTCATTCAATACCTTTTTCACCCTAATGTTTCCCAGTCGTGTACCAGCTGCTAATTTGCAGACAACTTCCTTTTTCCATATTGGCAGAATTCTGGTCTTTGTGGAAACTACAAGTTTTTGTCCTTAACTGTTCCTGTTGCTAACTCCATGCTGGTAAGTCTCCTATAAGTCCATTGTCATTGTTCATATCCTTTCTTTACTGCTATGAAGTCTTACTTCACAAGTGAGTCTAAATAAATTGCATCAGTGCCCAATCACAGGCCATTCACTGTCTTTAAAGTACTTGCAACTTAGAAAAAACAGGACCTGATGACCAAATAAAGTTACCCTGTTCACTCAGTATATCTGCTATAGTTAGTCCTTGAATCAACTTCCAGGGGACCTGCACCTGTCCGTGACAACAAACAATAGCACGATTTGATGCATTGTTCTTGGTTCATGGACTTCCTGTGGGTAGCTTGCCTAAAAGCATTGGGGTCAGGGCCACTGGTGCTGCTATCCCTTGGTCACCATTGCCTTGGGATGGCCTTTGATCTACCTTGGTCATTTCAGCTGCTAATGAAGTAATGGCCCTCTCCCAGGCTCAGGCTCTCGTTTAAACTACTAATTTTCTCCACAAAACAATAATAAAGAAAGAATTCTCCACCTTCTGATATAATTTGAGATTATGTACATTTGAGAATAGTTATTCACTTCCTGCCACTTGACCCCCTGCTCTCCACATCCTGGGGAAAAAATAGAGGAATTCAGCCACAGATCAAAAAAATGAAGGCTTAGTTTGGGAGGGGATGTGAGAGTCTCAAAACTGAGGTCAGCAGTGAAAAACGCTGACAGGAAGAGACCTGGAGAAGCCAAAAATAATTCCTGTCAACCTCCAGTGAAATCAAAGTGATCATAAGAGCTAATACAACAGTTTGGGCTCTGTTTTTACCTCCAGTTTTTGTAGCTTCAAGAAATCTGTGTTGTCAGAATTCAAAAGTTGACTGGCATCTTGTTAAGCAGCCATGAACTTGGTGGCATAGCTCTGCCATTAAGCATAAACATAAACCCAAATATGCTCCTTTGTTAACTGAAAGTGACATACTCCATTAAAGAATAGACGCAGCTGTAAGGGATGGGTGAATGGCTTGGTGTCATTTGTGGCTGCAGTAAGTGCTGCTGCATTTGCTTCATGCTTGGAATTGTAAATACACAGACATAATGCAGTGCTATTTCTGCAAGTTACTTATGTAGCTGTACAATAACCTACAGGTCTCTTCCTTGTTGCTGAGAGGACTTACCTGTTGTAGCTTTTTAAAAGCTCTTTTGTAATACAGTGTCACAATGAGGAAGAATGTCTATCCCTGGGACTCCATCACTGTTTTTCAGAAATTGAGTTACCTGTTTTCATTTCTGATACTGGAAGAAATCCTTAGTCTGACAGCAGTATCTGTAGCTAACACTTAGAAAAATGGTTTCTACCTTTGCTAAGTATCCTGTGCCTTGAAGAACCTCACTGTTCTGCTTGCTTTCCTGACCCTTTGCTCTTTGCAAACTTGAACTGCACAAGCTGGTTCTCTTGATGTTTTGTGCAATCTTTCCTCCAGTTTCTTGTGTGAGAATACCCGCCCAGCACAATAGTTCCATTGACAAAAATATAACACCAGAAAATCCCTTTTGATCGTAACAGTCCCCTATCTCTGAGCTGACAGGAAGTAATTTAGTGAAAAAATATTAAATAATCACAAAAAATTGTCTATAAAAACTATATGTGGTTTTTTTTTTAAATGTAGTATATTTGGATAGTTGAACCATGATTATTGTGTCCTCCTTTGAAGAAGGAATTCTTAAAACAGGAATTAAAGCAACTGAGTAAAAAGAGAAGGCAAAGCGAGCTGAGTTGTTGGATTGTGTACTGTGGTCTGTAGGAAGAATAGTGTCAAAATGTGTTGTCATACACGTCAAGTGTCTTTTAATATGAAAAGTCACTTGAGTGCATTTACCCCATCTGCTTTCTTTGTCTTCCTTCCCGAAACTTTTTTTTTTCCAAAGGCATTAGAGATTAACATTGCTTATCTATAAACTCCCATGAAATGTATCAGAATCCATTTTGGCATGTATTGAAACTACAGCCATGACAGTGGTCAGCCGTTGCTGCTTCTGTATTTGAGCAATTGTGAACTTACCCCAGTACTTTCTCCAGAGTCAGCTGTACAGTTACTTAGATCATGTCAGATTTGTTTGCCTTTCCAGATCTCATGCTTCTGAGCTACTTTGAGAACAGCTGTTCCTGGATGGATTTTAGTGCTTCTGTTCCTGACCTGAACAAAAATGAAGAGGTAAATTAAACTAGGAAAGGAGGTATAGATGAGAGCAATATGCAGTGTCTGCTGTCCTCTAACTGAAGCCAAGCAGAATTACAAGGGCATTTCTGCATCTGCTGCTGTGTTAAGTCACTGAAGATTTAGAATCTAGATTAGAATTTCCAACAGAGCAAGACTTCTGTGCAGGCCATGTCGCAAACATCCTTAACATATTTACTTTTCTACGTGCTTGCTCATCTTTTAGTTAAAAGCTCAGAGGCCTGGAGTGAAATAGCTCTCAGGCTTAAACTGAACTGTGATATTTGTCCACTTCTCAAAGGAAAAGTCCTTGAGATTGATCTGTTTGTTTGTTTGTTTGTTTTTCTGAGTGGCTTTTGGTGGCTTTTGCTCCTGTACCTGGCTGCTGTGTTTGCAGGCGGTGGCACCACCTTGTGGTCATGGTAACATTTGTCGGGAAAATAAAAAGTATGGTTCTTAAATTTTGAAATGATATAACATTACAGTGTCATTCATCTGTAATCTAACAGCAATTCTCTTTTCAAATCTTTTTAATTACTAAAAAATAGATTTAAAAAAGAACATCTGCTTGCTCTCCTAACATAGGAGGAAGAGCAAGAGCTGCAGTTTTCTCTGTAAATGAATGGAAAAGCATGGAATTCATTGTGATCTCTAATATAACTGGAGGATACCTAGAAAATGAAGACCCCCATTCATAGGTGTTTTGTCGTGTATTTTTTTATTTCTTCCCAGATGGTTCAGAACTTGCAGTGCTTTGTCAAGGCTATATATAACCTTTAAGTAGAATTTAAGCCGTACTTTGCTTTAAAGCACCATGTGGCAGACTGTTGTCTCTTGAATGATACCCAAATGGACATTGGATTAATAATTCTGATAGTATGTCTTTTTATCAATATTAAAGCATTCTAGGGCAAAGTGTTAGCATGAAAAATTGTAACTGGAGGAGCTGGAATGCCGTGAGAGAAGTCCTTCTGTATAGAAATTCTTTATTAAAAATATGCAAGTTCTGAAAATGACATTCAAAGATTAAGCTACAACAAATATCAGCTGTTTTGGAAAACATTTTGGAAAACAGTTACTACCTCTGCTAAATAGGAAGAATATCCATGCATATAAACATACTCAGTTCTCATCCAGATTGATTCTAAAACATGCATGCCCTGCTCACAGGATTAACAAGTAGTTGTAGTCCAGTCATTTATATACTTGATAGTTGTTGGAAGGTCTTCCAGTGCTGGGTTCTTTCAGAAAGAGACCATTTCAAAACTCAGAGGTTGGTGTAACTGGAGATAACTTGTTCCAGAGTTGTGAAACTGTCCAAAAAATCTTCCTCCTCAATTCCAAACTTAGTGTACTGGTGAACGTAGGCTCTGTGTATTGAAGTCACAGTTAGAAAAACAGACATTAGAAATCTATGAAGAATCTGACACATGCTGGTTAGGTTTTACCTTATTCTCTTGAACTCATTTTGTAATTCATACTTATTGATAAATCATGACTTATTTCTAATGGCATTTATTACTTTGTATATTGCTTAATGAGACAGAATTGCATCTAATAAAGTTCAGATAACTGGGAAATGGAAGGAGCTATGATGATTAAATGAGAAAAGTAATCTATAAAGTTGAGATGCAGAGCCTAAACCTGTGTGTACAGGATAGCTTGCTTCCCATCAATGTTTTTACAGCAGGTGGTAAAAGTAGGAACACTGCTAGTAGATGCAGTATTTTTCCTTTGACTTTTAATCACCAAATTCCTGTTTATCAGGTGTCTGCTGTGACACCTGGTAACCTTGGGTTCACGGTGACCAAGTAAAGAGGCAATCGTTTTCTGTCCCCTCAGTGTTTTTGAACTGAACCAGGAACTTGTTTCTTGGAATGTGAAGCACATCTGTATATAATTTAGAAACTGTATGATCAGTAAAAGAGTTTCTATGTATTATTTTTAGAATGGGCAATCTGGAATGCACGAAGTTGAGGGACCTAGGGTACTGAGGAAATGACCAAATCAATAGCCCTAGAATATGTGGTATTGCTAATTCACAGAAAATAAGCACTGTTCTGTGCAAGGTAAGCACCCTGCCATCATGTTTCAAGTAAAAAAAAAAATGTTTCTGCTGAAGTGTGGGAATGGTATTCATGCTCATTCACCATTACTTTGCTGAAAAAGAGACCTTTCTCTGCAATGATTTTGCAACCACTGAAGATAATATCAGCTATAAAGGAAATGAACAGAATTATATTCACTTACTTGGAAGCAAACATATTCCAAGCTTTTCCTACAACATTGTCAAGAGGTTTCAGCAGGAACTGGCTATTGCTAACCAGAGAAGCAGACTTTTCATACTTATTAAATGCTCTTGGGGTTTTCCACACATTAAAAACATCCTGAGGATTTAGCCATGATGTATATAATGAGGGATCTCGGAAACTTCCTGTAGCAGAAATAAGATAAATGTAAATATTTTGATAAATGTAAAGCTACAAGGTCTTGCATCTTGATCTCATTAGTCCCATGTGACCTAATCAGTGCTCAGTGGATCAGTTCAGCCCTTGAGAAAAGTCAACAGACTGGTCAGCCTGCTTCAAATGTATTGAATGTTTGAAACAGTTATACTACCTAGGAGCGTACTGTACTGCCCGTACTTCATATGTGAGGTATGCTTGTCATTCCAGAAGCAGCAAAATATATTTTCAGACAATACTGCTAACAATTCTACTGTATATCTCAGTCTCTTTGTCCTTCCCTACAACCCTTCAGTTAATATAGAAGTCTTAGTTGTAAGTACAACAGTCCTAACTAATTACATGTGGTCTTGCACATTAAAATCTTTCTAGAGGCAATACTGACTTTATTAGTCAAATATGTGACCTTGTTTTATATTCACTTTCATGCAAAGAAAACAGCTGAGATGTGAAACAAATGACTGAGATGTTGTGCCCTTCCTTCTCACCTAAGTCTACACTGTGAATATCTTTTCCTCGCAGGATGACCAGGTTGGCAATGGAAGTATTGAAATGCAGCAGCTTGTTTGTGGAATGACTGGAGGAGATGGAGGAGCCTGGACATGGTGGCCGTACTTGCCAATCAATACCTACAAGATTTTTGCAAACAAGATATAAAAGAAAGTTAATGTTTCATGAAATATGGATTCAGACTAACTCTGTGCCCCAAGCTGAGATCATACTAGGGTTTGTAGTTTCTGCATGTCGGCTAAGCAGCAATTACACAATTCTCAGAGGAAAACCAAGCTTGGCCAGCAGCATTTTCCTGGTAGTCACTAATCTTACCAGAGAAATGGATACTTTTTTCTATAGTTAGCAATCTGTCAGTCCGTTCTTTGCACAAGTAGAAGCTGTGCTGAATTCTCAATGTAAATGATACGGGAAAGCTAAGCATATGAAAAAGCATAGCAAAACAAATGATTCAAAGAATGTTCCAAATGAATCATGTAAATTAAGTGCATGGCCAAAAACTGTTGTTTTGCATATTTTCAATAGTTATAATTAACTGAGATGTCTGGGAGCAAAAACATGAGCAAGCCAGGAGTGGCAGCTGAATGAATAGTGCAGAAGCAGCTGGCTATGTGGAGGCAAATTCCTGCTGTCTGAGGGCAGCAGCTTGCTTCTGAACGGAGTGACTAAAATCAGTGAGTGCCACAAAACAGTAAGCTTCATTTCAACTGTAAAGATGTACGCTTAAAGAGCGATGGATGAGTGAGTGCTTCTTACCTTCCTCCATTTTAGCATTAGCAATGAGCATTTGCCTCAGATGTTTGAGGAGTCCAGGCCAACTGAACGTGCTATATGCGAGGGAGTTTTCAGGCATCTGAGGTATGTTGCGGAGACCCAACATCTTGAATTCAGGATGTGGAACTAACGTCTCCATTAAGTCTCCTGAAAAAAAAAAAAAGAAATGACAGCTGCTCATGTTTGACAAAAATATCACATAGGCTATTTAAAAAAGGAGAAGAGCACGAGGAATTTTATCAAGATCTAGTAACTGAAGGTAAGAAAGCAGAATATGTAAAGTTTAAATTTAACAAATATACAGATGTATCTGACAAAATGCAAAGATTTACAACCTGCCACTGAGTTTTATACAGGCAAGTTAACAGCTCTTATTTTACAATTTAGACTTGTCCTCCTTTTAGTCTGGCTCAGAATCTTAAAGACCTTCTATGCTTCTGAAGAGATGGAAAGGAAAACGAGAGCTTAATTTTACAGGCAGATTCTTGGCAAGCCAGTTGCATGTTGCTACCAAGCATGCTAGTGTGTCTTCTGAGCTGAACACAAAACTAGCATTTTGTTTGTACAAACTTCTAATGTTAAATATTAAAACTCAGTCTAAAATTACTGCCCAGCAGAAATTTCCTCTGAAAGGTGAGTACAAGGGTGGTAGTCATTTGAAAAAGGAGGAACATGAGTCTTTTGGTAAAGAATGAAACCAGAAGCTGAGTGTTTATTTTTGACTCTGCTACAAAATTAGGGTTGAATTACTAACTTAGTCTTTCGCTTCCCTATCTATTTTTACTATCTTAAGCCTTGAATTATATCCAAATACTTGAGTAA
>PPHD01003762.1:15113-30474 GCA_002909625.1 Bambusicola thoracicus | reverse complement strand
AAAAAAAAAAAAAAAAGTCATATTCTGGTGGCTGAGCTGCTCCTTAGCACTAGTTCAGTTTCTTACTGTAGTTACCATCTCATTTTTTGCCTCCTTCCAGCTCTATAGTACCTGCTGGGAATTGTTATGCAAATAAAACAACATACTACTTTCATCATAGAGTATTCTGGCTATGAGCTGACCACACGTACTGTTGACAAGCAAATTGCTGTAAAATTTCCTTTTTTGTTTCCATGATCTAACCTCTAATAAAACCCCGATCCTTGCACATAGTTAGGAGACACAGTAAAGGTAAGGCTGGGATCACAGGTGGTGTTATATTTAGCTTCTTTCTATAGCAGTTGCTATAGAGTAAATGAATTCTTGAGTGTGTTTTAGCGTCTGATTGTTCTGCTACTCTGTCCAGACAGACAGCTCTGCATGCTTTCACACACAGGTGTCCAAGCGTTCAGGTACACCAAGGAGTCTTCCCAGTCTCAGATCACTGTTCTACTATAACTTCCACTTTTTCCGGACTGTAAATAATGTGTATTTAGAACTACAGAGTGGCCACCTGAACTAAATATTACAATAAGGACTAATACCGTGTTAGCACAGCTGTCTTGTGTGATTTATTTTTTAGTAACATTTCCCAGTCTCACATTTGATATTTGTTATATTTAAATGGGAAAGGTTGGTTAAAAAAAAAAAAAGGGGGGACAAGAAACAGTGGGACTGGAAACAGGAGGGGAGAGTTCTGACAATTTAAAAACTACTAGTTGTTTTCATAAGCTTTTGTATTTGGGATCTGATCCTCTGCTTGTAATGCAGATGAAGATTGCTGTGTCCTCCTTATCTGTACAGTAAGAGATGGTGTGAATGAAGTTAAACCATACGGAGTAGATATTGGTTTACATAAATAGTGTAGATTTAGCTGGAGAAATACTTTCAGTGAAAGTGAGGGATATGCTTAGTTCTTGGTTGGAATTTAATAATCGTGTTATAACAGCTGTAGACTTCCTAGAAGAAACCTGTGGTTATTGTCAATGCCTTATTTATTAAAGATCAGCTTGTATAAGATTTTATAACAAATTATACTTTGGGTATCAAACTTTAGTACGAGGACCAGAAGGATGCCTCTTTGTATTTACTGCACACAGCTATGTAGACACTCAATCTGAAGTGAAAATACTTTCTTGGTAGCTAAGGAATAGGTATTTATTTAAATGAAACAACCTGACTACCATCATGTAAGCCAAAACTCCATAAATGGAATTTTACAAAGGTATGATATTCTTCAGGAATTATTTTCATAATTCAGAGAAGTGGCAAAACTCAGAACTTTGATGTGGTCAAACTGAGGGAATCTGATAAGAATTCTCTATAGTACTTTGAAAGATTTGCACGTAGAGTCGTGGCTCTGATAGCAGGAATTCTTAAGAAATCTATCAAAACATGGGTGGTACCAAGTGTCTGGGGAATAGCTAATGTACTGCTGAAATACAGAGAGCCAGGAAATTGAGCATATCTTTCTGATCTTAAATGTTTAAATCTGTGGAATGTTTTTTTGAGGATGGAATAATTAATAAACTGAAGGTAAAGGGAAAATTGAAGAAAATGTATTTATCTGGAAGAGGTGTGACCTAACCTGACTCATTTTATACCTTCCTTTGATCTTTTTTTTTTTAATTTCCTTAATTGGGGAGAATACAAAAGATCTAATTAACCTGGACTTTGGTAAAACTATTTGTCATTGTTGAAATTAACTTAGAGGAGGTGCAGGCTGGTGTGTGAACTGGGAAACAAATAAGGAGTGGGAGAGGGGGATGATAACTACCTGTGCTGAAAGGACACTTTCCTAGGGGAAGGTTATGCACGAAACCACCCTGGGGCTAGAGCTGTCTAGTGTTTTCATTAAGGGCTGAAACAGATTAAGATTGGATTTATTGCATTTTATGATATATTGGGAGAAACTTTGAATGTGGATGAGTAGGAGATAATACAGTAATAACTGGATGATATTGAAGTTGGGAGTAATATAAGAAAGTGCATTGTTGTGTATGTAACAAAAACAGCAAAAATTTCTTCCTGAAGCTGAAAATTGGAGGAGAAAAAACCCAAAAGCATTGTGGAGTTCAGTTCTACCTAAGGCCTCATGTGGAAAACACTCATTTAAAATTAAAAAATAGAGAGAAAATGTAGCATGATTAGGAAGTGGACTGCATATGTAACAACAGGTTTGGTTTATACCTGTTGAAGAATCATAGAATCACCAAGGTTGGAAAACACCTCCAAGATCATCCCATCCAACCATCCACCTGTCACCAATATTTACCACTAAACCATGCCCCGCAATACAGCATCTAAATGTTTCTTGAACATCTCCAGAGGCTATGACTCAACCACCTCCATGGGCAGCCTGTTCCAGCTCTTAACCACTCTTTTGGAGAAGAAATCTTTCCTAATGCCCAACCTGAATCTCCCCTGGCACAGCTTGAGGCCATTCCCTCTCATTCTATTGCTAAAAAGTGTTAGTGATATGATTGCTGTCTGTGACTTCTTTAAGAAAGAGCTGAGACAGGAATAGTAGTAGTAGTAGTATTACAGGTGAGAGTACACCAACAGGTGGATCAGTCTTCAATTAATCTTACTATGAAAATTAGTTGAGAGGGATCCTGAAGTAGCCTCCCTATGGGAGAGTTGAGAGAGGGGCGGAAAAGACCAAACGTGTTTCATTATGATACACCATTCTTTATGGAAATGGCTGGGACACTGTTGAATGTGTCTGCATTTGGAGCCTCAGTCCAGACCTGCATTCTGTTTGAGTATCAGTTAGGAGAAATATATGCCATGCTGTCCAGGCACACATATTTGAGACATTTAACACATTGACAGACAGAATCAGCATCTCTTCAGTGTAAAACTAGTTTATGTATGTTATATTTGCTTTAATATGCATTCAATTAAACATGGTAATAACAGTAGATTCAGGGGGCATTCGTAGCCTGCATCACTTGAAGTATTTGTGCATTGCTTGTTCAGATTTTTCCTTGTTACAATAATTTTTCAAAGAAACCTTTATAGTTATTAACCTCTTTGTTTAGAATAAAATTCTTTCCATTAACCAAACATTTCATAGATGAAATGCAGAGATGAAGAAAATTTCCAGCCGTTTTTTGCCAATGAGCAGTACTGCATATACATTCAGTACTGCTCAAGTTGTTTTGGCAATAGTGCTGTAACTTTATAGATTTATATGCTTACACTTGAATGGTTCCCACTGTTTTAAGTATTGTCCAGAGGATATATTTTCTTAAAAGAAAATTGCTTGAAACCATTCATTTTTTGTGCAACAATGAAGATATCAGTTACTTTCTCTCATAGCCTGTGTGGAATGGCAAATGTTAACGAAACTCAACTTCTGAACCTCCTGATCGGTAAATTCTTGGACACCAGATTTAAAGATCATTGCTGATTGAGGAAATGTTGTTTTACTGTTTAAAGGTCACATACAAGACACAGAGGGATGGCATTTGAGAATATACATAATGTATTATAATATAATCCCAGTTATTGTTAGGTGTGACTTGATGGTGTATCGACCTTCTCCCTCCTTTTATCCATCTCTGTTCTCTGGTCTAGCCTTACATTTTCTCCTTAAAATCTGGTCTAAAACTATTGAAAGCAAAAGCATTGGGGTGTCACTGTGGGAATTCTTCCACTGCCTTCAGTGAGTTTCTTTTTAAATGATTTCTTTTTCCTCTTTACGTAAAGATGTGATATTTTATAATTCACGTGTTGTGAGTGGTTGCATTGAGGCTTTGAGTTGTGATTACAGAATTGCGACCAGAAAAGCAGGAGATTGAGTATAGATCCATTTAAACCTGCTTCTCTCTCTGAAATCACATTCATGCTCAAGGGTGGTGGGCATTGTTGATTTCCAGTGCAACTAAACTATTTCACACATTATACTGTGCCTATACCAGTTGTGTACCTTGAATCATCTGCCCTCACGTATTGTATGTTTGAATTGCATGAGTCCCTTAAGCCTCGGGTTTTTATCCAGAGAGTCTCTAGGCCTGTTTTTGTCTCTAATGCACAATTAAGCACCAGGCTTCAAGGGGGAGGCTGACAGCTAATAGCTGGGAGGCGTTATAGCTTAACTGTTTGTCAGCTGTACCTGATGTTTTGTGGAGAGTGATTAAAACTGCTCAAATGCTTTTAATGAGATAAACTCCCTAGAGCATGGGCAATGGTTTTGTCTGATAACAAAAGCATATCTGTACTATATCTGCTTTACCAAACAGCATTTTGGCTTAAAATCATGAATAAGAAAGAAGGCAACAGAAGCAAAAGCTTTCTGTTTATCTTAGAGTTAATGAGTCATCTGCCCTCGTATTAATTGTACTAGTTGTGGGGAGTGGTTTTGGTATTCACTATTTCTGCCAAGAAAGAAGTGCATGAAAATAAATTTTACCACTATTAATGCTTTAATATATCCCACAGTTGTTAACAATTGACTTTTTTTCTTTTTTTCTGGAAATACATTTGTTATCATTTGTTACTTTATTCAAACTCACTGGCATGCACAGCATTCTCCCTTCCAGATGAAAAAGGAATCCACTTGACACAAGTAGGAGAGCTCCTCTGCAAAGCCTTAGAAATCTTCACTTTGTAGATAAGGTCATTTGAGGATATTCTGTATTTTCTCAGATTTGAGTAGGAATCACTATTAAGAATGAGTCAAGATAAGAGTTTGCCAGTCATAAAATGGATGACTTAAAAACTGGCCAGCTTTTATGACTTTATCTGTGGCCTAAACCAGGAGTGTGTTTGATACAGACTGTATGTGCCTTCAGATAATGCCCAGGACTCTCAAAGATGATGGATTCTTCTAGACAGGGCAATTAACTGAATGCCTTTCCTGTTCAGGACTTGGGTGACTTCTCTGACTTCCAATGTCCAACCGCTAATTTGTAGCTGCTTTTTTAACATGGTCTCTTATTAAGAAAAAGGTGCGTGTGCGTGCTTGTGTCTCAGTGCTCTCCTACTAATTTATTTTCTATTTCTTTTTTTTTTTCTGACTTAAATCCAAATTTGTCTGAGTTGCAACAGACCCATGCTCCCAAAGTCAGTAACTGTGTGGTTTGTACAAAGTTTGCTATGAGTGTGATACCATAAAGACTGAGAATCGTGGTATTTCTCAGCATTTTTCTTGTTTCTGGCATAGCTGAATCTGTACAAGCGTTTGTAGCTCACCTCATCTTTGTCATAAAACTGCTTGAAGCGATAGCACAACTGCAATATCCATCTCACCTGCACAGTTTACCTTGCAGCATAAAATGCCAAACTTCTGATATTTTCAAAACTAAATGTATAAATCTGTCTATATAACCTATATATTTGTGATGGTGTTGAGGTGTGCATGCATTTATATTCATTATCTGTATATTCACCTCCTTTCAGGAGAGAATGTATTCTTGTGGCTAAAGTTCAGTGGTCACTGAATCCAAATACATTCTCAGATTTTTGGTTTTGTCCAAGATTTTCTGCAGATGGCTTAGTCTCAGGTGTTGAATGGGAGACTCTTCAAGGGGCTGTTCCTTGTGCTCCCCTGCAGCTGGAGCTCATTCTCTGCTACTGCGGTGCTCTGGCTTTCTGCAGAGACTCCAGACACAGCTGCTTTGGCAGATCCTTCCATTTCTATTTGGCACTGGGATCCCTGACCACGGGGAAGTGCCAAAGTGATGTATTCTGCTGCTTTTGGTTTGTTTTTGAGCAAGGAGTGCTGTACGATGACCTTTACATATCATGTGGGCCAAGACAGTTTTTCTCATGTCACGTTGCCTGATATGCCAGAAGTTTCTTTTGCACTCTGTGTGACCTGCCTCATGCACTGATGCAGAAATTTGAAGGTTGTATCCTATGTAATGTGAAAAGTGGTAAGCTTTCCAAATTGAAACCCATACAACTATAAACTCTACTTTGCATGCTTTGGCCTTGTAGTGGGACTTTGGGATAGGGGAGGATTTGTTGCATCTCCTTTGTATAATGTGCATTTTTTGAATTGCTCTGAACGTTTTACTTATGGTTTCTGAGGAAGAATCTGATGTTTAATGAAAAGCCAGAGATCGAGAAAGTTATCTGTCTTTTCAATAAATCGGAAGTAAACGTCCTGTCCTTGGCGTTTAAAGAGCAACATAAGACTGACTTTGATGCTTCAGTGTCACGCAGATGGTGCTTGTGAATTACTTTCACAGCAGCATTTCACTAATTTTATCAAGAGGAAAAGCTCCCTTCTAGATTAAAAAAAAAAAACAAACAATAAAACTATTATTTTAAGACATCTAGAGGTACAATCTGTTGCCTAATCTGTAGGGTATCTTTTTAGAGGGTTCTACTCTGACACACTAATTGGTTCCTAACAACCTGAGCAGGGACCATCTTTTCTTGCTACTACTTTTTCACAATAACGTAACCATGTAGGTGGGATTATTGGCAAGCCTTTGACTAGATACACAAGAGAAATGCATGTAATTGCCCAGCATTTCGTTTTAAAACCAATTCTTTCTTTCATTATCTCTGAAATTTTTTGTCAAAGCTATCATTTGGAGATGGTCAGGTTTCACTTTAACATGAGAACTAATAGACTTCAGAGCAGTAGTTGTTAAGATATCAGCTCAAAAAACACCCACTAATGGGCTTCAGTTTGATTTATGAAAGTTTTATCATACAAACTTCTAATATCTTTCTTTCACTGAGAACTATGAGGGAGTTAATTCAGTTTTCCCTGAGACAACACTACAGAAATAACAAGACGAACAAGCTAAGACTGTGAAAAAGCTTTAGACATAAACGCTGTGGTTGTGCCAGGGCTAATGTTTGAGTTTATGAAAGAATTTAGGTAAGCAATGTGATGCAATGCCCTCAGAATGTAGAAGAAAATAATTTTCTCCTTTGAAGTAAGGGGTCTGGACCTCTGATATCAATACATCAATGAGAACAAGTGAAGTATGTGTATGGAAGATTAGTAGATCCCAAAGTGATAAGTTTAAATGTACAAATGAAGAAGTGCTCTGTACATTCAGCATAGTTAAGGGAGTTTGCACTCTCTGAAACTTTTATGGCTGTTGTGCATTTCTGGATGTGCGAGTTACTGTTGTCTCTCTTTTTTTTCATATGACCAGTGTAATTGCTATGACTTTCATGTGTAGATCACCTCTAATTAAAAGCCATTCAAGATTGGCTTCTGTTCAGCTGGATGGATCTGAAGGTCACATTTAAAATACAGGTTTGTTGAGGCAGATAACAATGTTTCAGTGCTCTAATTCCAGCAGCTGAGATCAACTGCAGTACTGCAGTGAGCTGTATTATGTTCTGCACGTTAGACATGGAGGTTTGGGGAGAAGATTCTCCGCTGTTTTGCTCTTCTTCCTGAAGTGTGGCTAATTCATGATGTGTACATGAAATGGCTTGAGTAGTTTTCATTTGATGATGCTGTCAGTTTGTGTAGATGCATATAGTTTGCATGTGTATTGTGGAGTATGTAACAAGCATAATGCTGATAAAGACATCAAAACCACACATAAATAACAGATCTAAGATGGTTGCTATTTTTGGCTCCATAAGCAGGAAGAATTTAATGCTCAGGTCCATGGTGATAACCTTTGGAATACTTGCCTAGCATTGGTTGGAACGTTTCTTTGAATAGCTAGTATGGTACCCAAACCGCAATTATTATTTATTAAACAATAAATATTGTTAGTGTTCAGAAAATTATTTCCTCTTTCTTTCCAGAGACAGTGACATACTTTTGCAAATATGTAACAGAATCATAATTCTCTCTTTATAACACATCACATTATTAAAGAGTTTGGATCATTCAGTACAAACTGGGGACTATTGGAATAGTTCCAATGATATCCAGTTAGCCCCTTTAGGTCTGACAGGAGTTCTTGCTCCTTGAAAATGGAATGCCTTATCTACATTTTTATTTAAGTATGTGCTGAAATAAAGATTAACACAAGCAGGGTGGAAATGTGCTGTGTATGGCATCTCTTCATCTGGGACAGGGACGTGCTTGGGCAGTATCAGTGGGAACTAAGGCTGTGGTTCTCAGACTGCAGGCCACTTGCTGCTCTTATTAATAGAGCGAAAAATCCCTTTGGGTCAGTTGAAGTTAATATTAAATGTTGAAGGATACCGAGCCATATTTTCTGGGCAGCAGAGTGGACAGGTTTTGCTACAGTACAGTGTGAGAAAAGGCAGAACCTTGTTTCTGTTCTACGGTGTTCTATTTACTACCGAGTTTGGAGAAGTGTGGTGCTAGCATGTCTGTAAGGTACATTACAGACAAATGAATCAAGAAGTAGTCTTAAAAAATGCGTAGGATAGGCAGAGATGCAATATAAGAAATGAATAGGAAAAAAAAAAGGCACAAATTGCGCCTAATTGCTGAAAAAGTTAAGTGTTTTGATGTATGGGATGATTTGCACAGCATTAGGGTTGCTCTTCTATTGCAAAGTCACTGGTTCACAGTGTGTAGAGACTATCATAACTCCCTGAAAGAATCTGAAGAGGAGATGGTGATTTTTGTTGCGTTTGACAGGTGTTAAAAAAAAAAATCATGCAGTATGCTTTATCTTACAGCTTATAGAATGCTAAGCTAAAATGTGTGTGTGTGTATAACTATAATATAAACACTCCATTTGACATCTGGATTTGCCGAGATTTCTTTAGGACCCTTTGCTCTTTTTGTTTTTCCTTGTTTATAGTGGAAGGTGGTGTAACACAATTGACTTCAGCTTATTGCATTAAAATTTTCTCATTATATCTTTCCCTTTGGAGAAGAGTTTATAGTTAGTCTGTCTTAGACTCAGACGTACAAAAATGTAGTAACGCTTTTGGTTCACTTCACAAAGCATGCACACTAATAGGCACACCCTTACTCTAACAGATATCTATAACAGATCCCTGCTCCGGCTGCCAGTTCCCACAGGACGTAGATATAATAGGTCAGTGCACCCTAGAAAGAAAGCAAATGAGCCTCTTGCATCAGGTGATTCCTTGCGTAGTGTGGAAAATTCCTGAGTATCTTTACGGTATAAAGAAAGGGCACGTTGCTGGTATTCTGTGCTGGCTTACTGGGGTATCTCTGTTAGGAGGCCTGGCACTAGGCATGGCCAGATGCCTTCTCCAAATCCAGAGACAAAACGTGCTCATGTTTCACTCTTTATTTTTGTATATGATGTTTTGTGGCTTCATAGAAGAAAACAAAACATTGCTGAAGACCAGACTCTTTTTAAACTTTGTCCCTGACCTTGGAGTGGGGGAGAGAAATCCCACACAAAAAAACTCAACCCCCCCCCCAAAATGGTTAAAAATAAAACTACCCTAAAATTCCTTTTCTGATATGTTAATGCTGGGATAATGAGACTACAGGTTTCTGAAAAGTAATTTATAGTGTAGTAGTTATAATTCCCTTGTTACATTTTTCCCCATTAGATTGGAAAGCAATGGCATTGTGTATGCTTAATGGCACAAACAATTATAGTACGTACTTGGCACTGTTTTGCTGCTTTGGCTGGCTCTGATGCTGCTGGCTTTTAAATTGGCTGCAAAACAGCCTGTGGGACCCATGTATAATCAGTTGTCTGTTGGCACGTGGTTCTGGATAGAGTTTTTCCTTTGACTCATCTCTGATTGCAGGGATTTTACTATTGGCTATAGCATATTTGAGAATATGGCTGTACACAAGTTCCTTATAAGCTATATATAAAGCCCCTTTTATGGTAACAGCAAATTGTTTCACATATACAATGAAAATACTCACCGTCCCTATTTATCTTTACATTGCTTCTTGGATTTTCTTTCTGAATTTAATATTCTGAACTCTTTCTGATGTTCCAAGACCCAAAATCTGTGCAACCGAGTTTTGCTTAATAGTGCTTGCACTGTGCTTATTATGCCGCAGAAATTAAGGTTGAACACAGAAGAAAGGACAGAACAACATTGTAGTACTTCTTGCAGTTGGAATGGCATCAGCTATATGAGTGGTTTTTGAGGAACCTCATAAGAGCTGAAGCAAGAAAATGCATAGAGATGAGCCAGATCGTAAATAAAGTACAGCCTTTCTTTGTAGTGTTTATATACTTAAGGTTACCTTTAGGCAAAGACTTTTGGAGGATGGAGACTCGCTCAGTTTTGGTGAGCACATGCTGACTTGACAGTGGAGATATGGTTGCCGAGGGACAGAGCGGCTCGCAGAGTTGCTCTCCCATGCCTCCCAGTACAAATATTGCTCCGTGAAAAGGTGCTGGTTTGTAAACCTCTGCTAGACCAACTTTTGGACCCTGAAGCTATCTGTGTCCATTTAGAGGCAATATTGCATTGTTCTTGCCTTTTCTAGCACATAAGAAGTATGGAGCAGAAAAAAATACTATTTATTTCTGTGGTGCAGTATGCAGGGCTTACATTTAGGGTGTTAGATTGAAGTCAGAACTGCACGCTGTGTATTTTCTGAGGGGAAATGCAAATTTTACTCAGATTTGGAAAAGACATCAAAACACAGGCTGCTGGAGGTACCTCATCAAGCTGTGCAGTTGTAACTTTTTTTTCTGTGCACCTTGACTCTTCTGCCCTGATATCCTTTATCTGTGAGCTCCTGAAAACTGGCGTTGGCTGGGAGATATAGATTTGGAACATTTATTGACGTACCAGGAAAAGTTCTCTGAGGGTCAACTTCTGTCAAATTTTAAAAACATTGTAAGAGTTGTTAAGATGACTTTTTAGTTGTACTTCCCAACATATCAGCTTTGCCAGATATAAGCCTCCTTTCCCAAGTGAGAATTTTTGTTTGGCTCTGATAACGGCGCTCTGCCTTGAAGCTGCACTCTCCAAGGAAAGCTGTTCCAGGGGTTTGTGTTCTTTTTCCTTTGCTGTTTTTCTTCCACTGTATTTTAAAATCTATTTCTTTTTTGCCAGTTTTAGTTGTTGATTTCTGAAAATTTAATTTTTAATGAGCTTTGTGTCTATTTAATCTTGTCATTTTTTTGAAAATGGTACAGTTTTATAGTGAATGCTTATCTCAGAAATGCCATTAATAATGCTTATCTCCGTGATGCCATTAATACCAATCAATTAAACCAAAGCCTTTTGAACTTGAAGGATTATATAGTATTCACTTTATTTCAAGTTTATAGTACCATATATTTTATTTTATTTGGAATAGCCCCATTGATATTACAGAGCAAAAGCGGTTGAATTAATGGTATATTGCAGCATGTTTAGATGACCACATGATGGTTGTGGAGGAACTGTGAGGTCTGCTGTTTCCAAAACTGTTCAGGCTCTTAGTGTGGAAGTGATTATGTTGACACATGATGATTCCAAAGAAGCAATTAGTATAAACGGGAAGAAAGCCCTTTGAGATTATTTGGATAGGTAGTTATGGGTCTGACAATGATTTTGACTGCACTGTTACTTCAACCTTAAAGTTGAAACGTGCTCCAGTATTTAAACAGTCCTGTATATTAAACAGCTTAGTTTATCCATTTTTCTCCCAACTGCAGGAGGAGCCAAGGAAGCTATTTCAATAAATATCCAACTGATTTGAGCTGGCAGGAAAAGTAATGACTGTGAAGAAATAATTTTGCTTTGCTGTCCCCTGAAATGATCTCTTATCAGGTTGTACAGGAGTCAGAGCTCCTAATGGACACTTGATAAGTACTTTATTATAATAAATGTGGAAATGACACAAGAATCAACATTTTTAATGCATGCTTATTGTGTTAACTCTGAGTACCTTCCAGCATAAGGGCAGCTGTGGTGCTGTTATGCACCCAGCAGAGCACTGGCTGTTCAGTGATCTGAGCAGAAACCTTTCTGCCAGCTTGATGCTGGAGGAGATCGCATTAAACATGGATCTCATCACATCTCTAATGTGGTCAAACAGTACCTCATCTCAGTCAGGAGTGATTAAGATTTGAATAAGATTGAGAAGTATTTGAAAACAAAATGCAGAGGTCTTTTATTTTTTTGCTTTTCATTAGCTCTAAATTTTCCTCTGGTAGTCAGTGTCTGAAAAAATCTTGCTTTACTGACTTCTGTGTTTCTAGATGATGGTACTTCCAAGATGGCAAATTTCTGAGGATACTGGGTTAGAGAAGACAACATAGTTCACATAAGACTTGTTCCCTAGGTGCCTCTGTTAGCTCTGTTCCCAGGTCAGGATGCAAACCCCACAGTGGCTCTGCATCTCATCTGCTCTGCAGGCGCTTCCCAGCATCCACTGGCATCTTCTGCAGTAGCTAGAGTAAAAGCTGCACCATTGCTGTGCTTAGGAACCCCTTGTTCATTCTTGTGACACCCTTCTATTACTCTTACTGAATAATCAGGGCTATATTTTTGGTTGTTCTTTCGTCTACGCTGTTTTCACCTTCTATTGATGAAATGGTCTACAGCTGAAAGAGTATTTCTGTCTGGAGTGCTGCTTAATTAGAATGAATGATCTTGTGTGTATGTAAGGTTATTTTTCTTTAATAAATCTTTTCTCCATTTGTATACTCTATGACAAAACTAATTAGGAATGACAAACATGTAATTCAATAAGTGGGAGGGAAAATTTTTGTAGTATCTTTTACTGTTTCATACTCAGATTGTGGACTGTGGGTTCTTTGTTGGTCTGTCACCTTGAAGTTCAGCTTACCAAATTTAGCTCAGCATTTCTTGTGTTTCTGTAACTTATTCTGTTGGCCATCTTTGGGTACTTTTTCCCGGCATGTTTTTATCCCACTAATTCTTTTTATTAAGCTACCCTTCTTATAAAAGCTCATTTTAATTAACTCTGGCAATATAGAAGTTATGAAAACTGTTATTGAGAAATAGTAATGTAAATTTTCACCAAAACGTTCACTTAAAAAAGAATAAAAAGTATATTTTTCTTGGCATTTAATTGTATGTTTGGAATCAGATACACTAAGGACAAAAACCTTATACAGTGCTTAAGAGGAGAGTTAAAGCGCTGTTTTCTGCTCTTTTAATTTTTTTTTTTAATGATGTAATTTTACCTACCAGGTTTCTGTTCGTGTCTGTTTGAAATGACGCATCACACCTGCTGTTCAAGTCCAGGGACAGCTGTTTCCGATTTTTCCCTTTTAAGAATCAAATCCTGCTCTCATTAGACCTAGTTAAGAAACTTTGAACTTTCTGGTACAGGTTTAGGCTTTAGATAGTCTTAATCCAGTGGCATCATCATTTTCCTGGGCCCGTTGTTATCCCTGCAAACTTTACTACATGCTGCATTGTTGTGTACTTTTTCTCTGATATTGCTCTATCTCTTCTGTAGACGCCAAATCACTGCTCTTGTTTACTTTTTCCAACATCTGCTTTCTTTTCCATCCACTCACAATAGAATATAGCTCAGTTTTGTTTATATAATACTGTTTTCTTCTCTTCCAACATCTCAGCGAGAATTAATGGGTGAGAATGACACAGCTTTTTATTGCTGACCTCCTTTCTCTAACAGAAGCACGCTGTGTAGTGGTGGAAGTGTCCAGTGTTGTACAAGAGCTGTTCTTTCTACTCTGAAAAAATAGCATTAGGCCAGAAGAGTTCCTGTGTGTTCATGGCAGGACTGGTGGTCATCCTCCTCCTTGAATTTCTTTATACCCCTCTTCTCTGTCAAGAGCACCATTCTATATCTGTCTGAAGGACAGTTCATACAATGCCACTAAGGTACTTTTGGTACAAGGTACACCAAAGTTGGGTCTACCGTAAATCTCTCCAGCTACCCAAGCAAATCTCTCTGGGAAAGAGGGGAAGAGAAGGAATCAATGTGGTTTATAAACTTTCAAAAATACATAGTAAGAATTTTTTTCCTTTAGCTTGGTGATTTACTTCTATTCATTGTTAGTAAGTTAATATAGAGAAACATTGTTTTTTGGTGCCAAAAATCATCAGGAACATAACCCAGAGAAATTTTTAAGGGTACAGCTTTTAAACAAGCTTCTGGAAGAGGCATTATTTGACAGCACACAACTGAAATAACCCAGTTTGTTATTTTAATCTCGTATCTCCACTTCTGGTGTTCTCTCTTGTGGATGATTTGCACTCAGCTGAGGCTTTGGCTGATGACTTACCATAAATGGCTCAAAAACAGATTGGGTCTACTTATACACAGCAATGTATACGGCAGCTTTATATCTCTGTCAAGAATTCTGGAGTGATTCAGGTGCAAGACAGTAAGCAAAGACAAGACCTGGACAGCAGATGCCACTGAAGATCTGAGAGGAAAAACCATTAAGGTGTATTTAAATCTTGTGCTGCTTTAGATTACTAAACTTACAATACAGATATTCCAAATTGTGTTGCAAGCAAACTAACTCCTCAACACAGTGCTCAATCTGTAGCTCAGCACAAACATGGGAAGGTATAATAGAGGCTTTTTAAATTGAGCCTTTCCCAGGGAAGTGTCACTACGGTGTTCAGCCCCTACCTCACACACAGAAAAAAACTGTTTTTGTTTTCACATCTTGCAAGACAGTTGTGGTGCTTTATTCTTTACCAGTTTACCCAGAAATGTGCTGTTCTTTGAAGGCCTCCGGATAGGTTCAGCAGTGTGGCCTAAGAGGCTGCAAATCTCTGTCACCTCATTATTATTGCAGAATAAGATGTGGATGACAGAGAGCAGGCATAGCTATCCTTTGTGTATGCTTGAAAAGTCTCCTTTTTTGGGCTGTGGTCAGGTCTTCCCCTGACCTTGGAGTATGAGTTAGTGAGGTCTGACAAACCCAACAGCCAGGCCTTTATGACGTAAAATGCTTTTTACTGTCTCCTCATTTTCCTGCTGTTCTGGTGAGACCTCATAACAAAGTCTATCCTAAACTGGTTTTCTACCACTCTGTAAAACTGGAGAATTGTCTTTATGGTCCCATGGCTTTTGCCTTGGGGTTGTTGGATCACTCCCGAGGAGTGCTGGGTTGCCGTCCGGGATGGGAGTGCTGAAACACGGATGTCAGGCGAAGTCATTTTCAGAAAATGCAGATTGATCCAAAGTAAATCAGCTTTATGGAAGTGTAATGTAGGTAGAAGATAAACTGGTCAAAATTTCCACTGGGACTCCAGTCTCTGTGGGAGGTTGCTGTACATTATAGGAGCATAAATGCTTTTATCCCCACAAAGGCACATAAAAAAAAGTTTGAAAACTGCTTAAAGAAAATAAGAAACATCTGTCTTTCTCCTTACCCCTTTTTGTGCAGCTTATTAGACGCTTCCTCGTGCAAATATATTTCCAGTTTTAAACTTATTTTTGTGGATAGGGTTAATTTTGTGTTTCTAGGTTTGGGTTAAGATGGAGGAACATTGGGGGGGGGGGGGGGGGGGG
>PPHD01003762.1:0-15093 GCA_002909625.1 Bambusicola thoracicus | reverse complement strand
CCCCCCCCCTTTTTTTTTTTTTTTCTCTCTGTGTGTGCTTGCAGCCCTGGAAGGTATTAAATGAAGAGAAGAATATTGCTCTTTAATGTTTATAACCACTCTTGATCTCCAGGTAGATTATTTCTCATAAAAAACTTTCTTTGGACATATAGTCTTCTTTAGTTACACGTTCAGTGCTCGTTTCACCTGGAGTTAAATTGTTCCCTTTTGCTGATGGTCAGCTTCTTGGAACAGGCAGAGGAGATTCCTGAAACGTGTTTTAAAGCAGGAATGAAAAACAGTGAGGTCAGTCAACGTCAGGCAGCTCTCCAAAGGAAGTATTACACACTTCGGTTTCATACCCTGACGTGAGAGACCTTGAGATTTGTCCGATGATTTGAAATATTGAAAAACAAAGTATATTTTAAGACAGGATAGGTCTTGCATTATGTAGTAAATACTTTCCATGTTAGCTGTGAAGAATATATTGTAGTAATGTTATTTGGTATCTAAATAATTTAATTCAGTGCTTATTATCAGCAAGGGGGTGGGGCAGTTGATGATCTTTAGGTGATCTTTAAAGTCCCTTCCAATCGAAATGTCTCTATCATTCTGTGACTGTCTGCAGTGGTCTTTGTTTACTGAGGCAAATGTAATGTTTGTAATTTAGGAGAAACACACCTGCCTTGCATATTTTTAGGATTAGTCACATGCAATCCCATTACTGGTTGGGGAACTGAGTCAGAAAATGTTATTTATCCAAATGCTTGTACCTGCTCCTCTTCAGATGTGGAATTACGTGTCTGGATCCCAGATCTTGTGTTCTAGCTGGTCCATGCTGTATACATCTTATCACCTATAGGCAGCTTCTCTTCACCAGTCTATTTGAGCTTCACTATGCTTCAGTGCCCTCTACTGCTTCATTAAAATAATGCTGTCTCTGCTATCATAGAAGCATGGTTAATTTTGTTCTACTTTTCTCTGCAGGCTAATTGGCCCAGCATTTCCATTGATGAGAAGTTAGTAGCAATGAGCACTAGAGTAACTGACATACACACTACTGCAAACTAATTAATTTGATGTCATCTTTTTCTCCTGTATGTTTAAATGTGATTCAGGTTGAGATTATGAAGTTTTTGTGTTTTATGGAGAGTAGATTGTTTGTAAATACTGGAGTGTGTTTGTATATATATGTAAAATCTTTATGACTGTTTGCTTGATTTTTTTTTTTTTTGAATGTCCATCATATAGCATCTGATATTCAAAAGGGCCACTTCACAACTCCCACTGAAATCAGAATGCAGGATTTTGATTTGGGTGCTTCTCTGAAACCACTTTGAAGTCAATATATTCTCATTTTCCTTTGTTCTTCCCTTTTTTTTTTTTTTTTTTTTGCATTCTCTTTCCTCTAAAAACTACATATTTTTTTTATCAAGTTCCTTGGATTACCCTCTGAAAGGGTCCTGTGGGAAGAAGTCTTGGGGTTTGTTACCATGCGGATCAAGCCAAGTTGTCTTTTGGGAATGGAGTATACGATGTGCAGTGTGTTCTCGCTCTCAAAAATAACACGGTCATGTAATCTCCTTTCAAACAATTAATATTTAAAAATCTGATATGTTACAGACACCATTGGCCCACAAAGGCAGCAATGTTAGATCTGTGTGGCACTTCTTTGCTATAACTAAACATAAACCAGCCTAGGTATTCTACATTGTTCGCTATTTAAATGTATAATTTACTACTAGATCCACTGTAGTAGGCCAGGTAAGTTGCCACTTGGTTCTGGACTGTGTGCTGATGCAGTAGTTACTTCAGAATTTCAGCCTGTTTCCAGCTCGCAATGCTGTGTTTTCTTACCAGTGTTAGTGGCTTATCATGTGCTTCTGAGTAGAGCCGTTGTACACTCATACGGTGCATAGCAGCATGAGAGTTTTGCACATCTTCAGAACATGTACAGATAAATACTAATTTCTGTTTCTTAACATTTGAACAAATGTCTTAGTAACAAGAAAGGAGCAATTTCTACTTGTTGTAATGCAAGCAATGAAAAGATTGTGTATTATTCATAATCCATCTTTGTGTTGCAGATCTCCTGATATAATTAGATTCCTAGCTGTAGTTTTCATTTTTTCCATGGTTCTTTCTAGCTCTCAGGAATACCTACAGTAGAATGTTACATTACGCTTATTTTTCCATATCCCCAAGATGGCCACAGAAGTTGAAAGAGAAGGGGTTATGACCTTATATATGTCCAATTCTTCCAATTAACGCTTGTGTCAAGCCCAGTAGTCGTCTCTGTATTAAAAATGTGTGCCCACTGAGTCTCATTTGAATTTGTTCAACATTAGCTTCCAATATTTGGTTCCTGTTTTATGCTTCTACAGTTTATAGATATAACTAGACTTCTAGTGAGTGTTGTTTTCTCTTATGAAGATGTTTTGATTGCTAAATATTAAATTCTTTCTGGTTGTGTCAGTTCTCTAGGTGCCAGTCTTTAGGCCACTTTTACTGATTCTTTTTGGACCTTCAGGTTGTCAGTGACTTTTTAAAATGTGGCCACCAGAATTGTGGAAGGAACAGCAAAATCAGCTTCAAAATCTGTAAGTGCTGTTGCAATTACTGTCTTAATTGTACTGGCAACTTAGTGTTCACCTTACCTCATTTTAATTAATAATTCTGCCTGCTTCCTTATCAATCATGGTTTTCCAGTTCTCTAGTTACCAGTGACTCTCCTTGTTCCCAGATGCGCTATTTTCACTTTGATCTGCTTAAAAACCCCTTTTATTTGGACCCAGTCTAGCAAGCAGTCTGGATTGTGCTGTATGGCTCTCGTGTCTCCTCAGTGTTTTTTACTGTCAATCTTTTCTGTGGTTTGCAAATCTGTCCAGCAGTTATTTTCTTCTAGGCTATATATGCTGAATAGTATCAGACCTAATACCATTTCCAGCAGAATTCCTCTTCAAGTTTCCCTTTGATGTAGATTCCTTGGCGAGGGATACTTGAAATCTGTCAGTCATTTAAATTAACTTAGCATATGCTTTATTGATATTATAAATCTTGATTTTTAAAATTTAAGCAGGTAGATCAAATGAGTCACCAAATTTGAGATGTTTTGCAACCCTGATTAAATTCCCAGCCACACCTGTTATCAAAATGTGAAATCAAGTTGTTTTGACAAGACTGTCCTTCTATTGTTTTATGTAGCAGATTTTTCCTTGGTTCTCTGCTAATGCTTTTCTGTGTGTGAAAAGCATGTGATTCTCTTTATCTATGTGGCGCCATTGCATTGAAACAGAGCAAAATGCAATTTATAATTCAGTATTTAAGTTAGATTGTCAGCAAACCCTATCCTGATCGCTCTTGAGAGTATCGTGTACAAAAAAATAATTGTTCCTAGATTTGTGATTGATGTAGCAGAACTGATACAAGTTGCATTGTTTAAAAGTGTTTATAAATCACCCTGTCCATATGTTCATTTCCTGTAATCTGTCATTATGGTTTCAAACCATAATTGTCAGAGACACAAAACTGGCTTCAGAACAACCTGGAATGAGTTTTGCTTCCATTTGGTATATGTTGAAAGGTGGCTCAAAGCAAAAATTATAATCCCGGAGTACCACGTACGTTACAATGGGATATCTTTGCTCTGTGGTTTTGAATTGCTGTAGGGCGTTGTCTGTCTTCTGTGTTGTTTTTTTTTCCCTAACGTTGCTGGGACTGATGCAAAGAAACCAGGCCAGTTATAGGGATTGCTTGGCAGAGGAGGTCACATGTTTTTGCTTTTTTAAAACAATTCCTGCTCTTACTTGAGAGGTTAACATTATGACAGGCTGGGTTTGCAGTCAGCATGGAGCTGGGGCTTTGGCTCTGTATGGTGCACTTCTTGCACAGGCTTTTGTGCTATAAGGGATGGAAAACTATTTTTTTTGCATAGCAACATTTTATTCCCCTTTAGTTCTTTGTCAAAATCATCAAGAGCATGGTGGAAGCAAAGGTTTCTTCTTTGCCCCAGAAGTCCCTGCCCCATCAGCTCACTAAAATGGGGGGAAAGGTATAGCAAAAACTCACCTCAAACTGCTCTAATCACTGTATCTGTCACTCAGTGTAGCCTAGGATTGCTACTTATAAGGCGATTAGCCTCCAAACTGTAGAAATGTTATTACAATTTTAAAGATTATCCCCTTAACGGGAAAAGGTAAAGAACACACTATTGTCTTCTGAAGATCCCTTTCTTCTGAATGAAAATGTTAAATATTCTATTTAACTTCACTTATGAATCCTGCTAAGGGAACCTGCCCAGCAAGTGGGGAAAACCAGTGTTTGAATTCGGTGGTGTCAAACCAAGGAAGTTATTTTTGTTCCTTCTGCCTTTTTTTTTATTTACTACTTCGTTCTCCAGGTAAACTGTCAGCTCTCTCACTCTGCGAAAAGGGTTTGTACTGCCAGAACAAAACCCTTCACTGACTTGTACTAGTTAACCAGAATGCTTCATTACTGAAAACTAATTTTAAAGAGCAGATTTGAGTCTGTAACTGCAAATGAAAAAAATGTGACATGCAAGAGGCAGAAATAAAGTATCTGTATTGGGAAACTTGATTTTAGTCTCGAAGTACTGAACAGCTCACTTTCTGATTTAGGGTTTTTGGATATAATAAAATGTGAGTTGTGTGGTAGAAAAGTATCCCTCATGTCCAACACAGGATGTGCTTATTTTTCCCTGTCTGCAAGAATGGAAAGCAGTAGCATAATCATGTTGCTCAGTAAAGCAGTGAGAGTGAATTCTCTAAGACATAAAAGTAAGTGACAAGGCTAGATGTCCATTGTCCTCTTCAAATCAGCAGTCATCTACCAGCAAAATCACATCTCCCCTTAATACATCTCAGACTGTATTCATTTTGCATCTGTACAGACACACTTGAGATCTGCTTTTAATTACCAGATAGGATTTACAAATCAGAAACGTAACATAAGCACACAGCTTTTTTTATCATACTGTAGGTCACCTTTCAAAAACTGTCAAGGAATCATATTTTTAGAAGCTGTGCTTGTATAGACATAAGTAATGCAATAGCTGTGTCGGTCTTTGAGATTATGAACGCACTTAAGATGAGAATATTCTTGGCGTAAGTCAGGAGTATTATATAATAAGGAAACAATGTCTTTTTATACTTTTCTTCCAAAATATTCCCTAGTGAGAATTAGAATTAAAAAACCCCATAGGATTGCCTATGAATAGATCTCCTTGCAACTTGATAACTTTAGCCAAATTACACAAAGTAGATTTAAAATCCTTGTCATGTTTTCATAGTTTTATTTTTAAAACCCTTTATTGGCATCTAATATGAATTCTGATTGTCTAGCTGAGAGTCCCAAACCAACAATGTATAGATGTATAAAAAGTATAGCTACTTATCCCTTCAGCAGCATGCATGTCTAGCAGGCAGGAGACAGTGATCAAAAGCAATCAGCTATCAGAATGAAATAAAAGCTGCAGTACTTATTTTATATCTTGGGGAACCACATGAAATATTTGTACAGGAAAGCAAAGCAGAGGGCTAAGGGAAATCTATTTGGCTCAGTAGTTCTATATGACTGTGTACAACACAACTGTTACGTCATGATGCTTACTGGTTTCTGTGGTACCGATGGCCAGTAGGCATCCTAAGTTGCCGAGCAGCTTCCAGAAGGGGTCACAGAACTGCTGTAACAAGATGTTGAAAGAGTTGAAAGTGGATCAGCCCCTACATCAGTTTAGGTTTTAAAAATACACAACTGCTGGGTGGCTACACCTCTTCACTCTTTTTTCTTGCTCTGTGACTTGTGTGGCTCTCAAATGCAGCTCAACATCTAACTCAACTTGTGCATGATGTCCATGTTCAAATGCTGCAAGCCAAGACAGAGAGAAGGAAAGGAGACAAATTAGGATAGAACAGCTGCTGTCTGTCTTAATGATATTTACTAACGTTTCATAAATATCTTCTAAAGAAAGCTGGTAGTCCATGGTGACCTAGTGTATAACAAAATGGGTTAGAAGGGTAAAGCAAAACAGCAAATAGATGACTTGGAGAGTGCTGCCTAAAATCGGAAATGTATTGTGAAATCGTGTCCTCTGGAATACAGTTCCTTTTGCTGGCAGGCATAAACCAGGATACACATCTGGGAAAGAGCAGAAGGCTGAGAGGTGGACCTTGTCTCCAAGCAAAATATGAGTTATTGTGAGGCACAGTGATCAAAACAGAGAGAGACTTTTCTTTCCTTACTTCTGTTTTCAGCATCTTGATTGCTCCTTTGGAGTAGCTAAATTTTAGCCCTTCTGCCCTCACTCAGTGTCTGGTATAGATCAAACAAAGAGCAACTGGCTTTGGAGGAAACCCTTTGCCCAAAGGCAGGGTCAACTACAAATGAGCCGTTCCTGGCAGATGTTTGTCTAATTTGTTCTTCAATGCTTTCCATTATCAGGATTGCACAGCCTCCCTAAGACCAGCATTTACCTATTGTTATAACTGAAGATTTTCTCTTATTTTCTCTTTATTCTTATTTAGCTTCTACTGTGATTATGAGCATACTAAAGGGAAAGGAGAATAGGATTGTAATATCCATTGGCTATTTTTCATTTTCACAGTGACTGACAAGCTTGTTTTTTGCTTGTGAACTAGTGAAATGCTGCACAAATAATTTCTAATGGAAATGAATGATGTACATGGGATAAACATGAGAGTTGGTGGATAAGTGGGGGGAAGGAAACCTGGGTGGTGTTGTCCTGTTTCTACTCTGTGATCCAAATATGGTAAACCACGATGATACTGGGCTTTTCAGATTGACTGACAGAGAGCAAGATTTAGTTTTTGAAGGAAGAAACCTTTCTTGGGGAGAATATGTTTTTGAAGAAAATTAATTCCTTAAAACCTGAAGGATTCAAAGGTATATGGAATGTGACAATGAATGGACCAGAATACAGTATGTTGGTCTTATATGATGGACTACATAGCTCACTGATCCCTGAGCTCCCTGGGAAACCTCACTTAAATACTTAAATGATTTTACTTCATGTATTTGCTGGAGGATGGGGGGAGGGCAGAACAAAATGAGGAAGATTTAGCAGACTTTCAAATTTCTATATAAGATGTGTGAAAAGTAATAAAGATGTAATATATTTCACTCAAAAGAGTAAGGAGAGCTCCTCAATGTTAGAGGGATTGAAAATATATCATATTTGAATGTATGTGTAGGGAACTATTTGAAGCTTCTTGTTCTCTAGACTCATATCTAGTATCAGTACAAGTATTTACATGTTTACTCTAGAGAGTAAGATGAGATAAGATGTACACTTTTGAAAACTAGAATGTGACTGTCAAACTCCTTGCAATAATGGTAAAAGAGCTGTAAATTATCTAGCAAACAGAACTTATTTTCAGAGTGGGGAATCCTTGCTAGCTTGAGGCACAGCTTAGCTTTGATAGATAACCAAGAGCTAATGTTTCCCCTTTCTTGTAGTCAAAAAAAGATGGTGTTTTTAAGTGGATATTTTTGTGGATATTTGAAAGATAATCCTAGACTGCAGCTCAGATACCAAATACTTACTTTATAGCTAGGACATTGATAAATGGTGGCTGGTTGAAGAAATAAAGTTAAGAAAAGTATGTAGAAGTCTTTTCAATTCTTCTTTGATCTTTATCTGCCCATATGTGTAAGAAATCACATCCATGGCTCTAGTTTGGCTATATCTGACGTGGAATTCAGGTGGTTCTTGTAGGTCCTATACAAAGTCCAACAAAGTCAGTGAGATACTTTCCATTAGTTTTAATGGTTTTCAAATCAGGCTTTATTCACTAACTCCTTTCCAGTAATACTTTAGTTTCCTTTATTTACCAGAAAATAAGACTTTTTTTAATTCTCCTGAAGTTGAAATACTAATGTCCTTTCCAATAAAAAAAACTCAAACCTTCCTCCCTTCTCTAAATCCTCTAAATACAAGCAACTAGGGAGTTATATAAATAGATACTCTTACCTTTACTTCAAAAAATTCATGCGGAAGTCCTATCTTGGAATAAGCTATTCATTAGTTGGCTTGGCAGAAAGAACACAATCCAAATGAATGAGCTGCCAGGAGTATTTTTAGTGGCTTTATATGTTGCCCATTCAAATCTTGGAAAATTTCTTTAGAGAATTGGACAAACTGACCACTCATTTTTATAGCCTTTCACAAGATTTAGAAGTGAAAAACAACTATTGTATTTAGCATCTGTTAATGGAGGTTTCAGGCTACGGAACTTGAGAAAGTTCTGCTGGGAAGCTAATACAATAACCATAAAATATTGGACTGATAATAGGAAACACTGGCACAGAACAGATATGGAAAGAGTCATACTAATATTCCACATCCAGGGCTGTTAGCTTCTGCTGAGTGCTAAAGATACTGTTCTTAAACATATACAGTAGTAGAGATTTGGAATGGAGTCAGTCAAATTTGAAATACACAAAGCTGTCTTTCTCTACCATAGATTGTATTGATTGGATAATTCTGTCTTTAGAGAATTAAAATCTGGGAATTCAGAAGAGAAAGCAAATTGTGTTAATGTTATTCCAAATGGAGAATGTATATATTTATTTGACATATAATTAAACCCTCATCTTCTTTTATTTGAAATCAGTAGGATTTTTTTTTTCTTTTGCTTATTTGGGAATTGGATCTAGACTGGCACTGCCACTGTAGCTTTACCCCTGACAAGCTTGTTCATTTGCTTTTGCTCTCCAGATTAGAACATAGAGAATCAATAAAATGGAAGCTATTCACTGGACATCAAATGAGTTTCAGTAAATGCTTTTATTTGGCTCAAAGTGGAGAGGAAGAACAAGAGAATATTACAAAATATGTTTCTGGAAAACTGTGTTCTCTCTATATGGAGCTTAATTTTGAATATTTCCAGGGAATACTGTCCCTTGTAAACTATGGTTACAAGGTGGAAAGGTGATACCCAAAATCTACTCTCAAAAGATGTTTTGGCTTTTAACTTCTATGTATTAAGATACTCTACAAGGGGAAGCGGAGGCAGAACATCTTAAAGTCTCCCAATTCTCTTAAAAACAAGCAAACAAAGCCTTTCTGAGGATCTTAAGTAGATTTTGCTGTTTATTGTGGGTGAACGCAACTGGAGCAGTCATGAGATTATGGAACTGATACATCCTTTTGACTGTGACTAGTCAATGATCTAACAAAAGTTACAAGTTTGACAATGTTAGGAACATCAACCCAGGCAGAAGCAGCTTATGGATGTGTTTCGTTTGCACAGTATAAGGCTCAGAACATCTCCAAGTCAGGCTGTGCTTGTGGAAAGAAGGCTTTGCTCAACAATGAACAAAACTGCTTGAGTGTAGGAAATCAGCCAGTGAAATAGAGCAAAATTAAATCTTAAATCCGTCCCCAAGTTAAGCATGAGTAATAAAAAGAAACCTTCAAATTACATTTTGATTTTAGATCAGTTATATCATTGCTTAATATCACCCAAAGACCTGCTCACAGTTAAATGGACTAAGAACTGTGTTGTGTTTTTTTTTTTCTAAAAAGAAAATTCATCTTGTTAAATTTGATTTATGCCACTGTAAAGAGGCACCATGATCAGGCTGACAAATTTTAGAGTTACTTTGGGCAAAATCAACTTCAGGCTGCTTTTCAGTTATGGGCCTAATAAGTCTTCTCCTTAAATATATTAATTTAAAAACACTCTACACAGTGATATCTACTTCAAAAATCAAGAGTAAGAAATGTGTCAGAATAATCTCTAAAATTCATAACTAAATCTTAATTGCTCTATGTTTATGGAATGAAAAATGAGGATTCTTAATTGCTATCAGCTAGCAATATGGCTTTAATATTTTTTTCCTTTTGACAGGTTTGTTCTGCTGCCAGGTGTATCTGCTTATGTTCTGTAATCTGCTTTGCATTACTTTTATAGAAATATTACCATTAAATGTGCTACATATAGTATTAAATAGCAGAGTGAGTCAAGAGACATGAGTTGAATCTATAGCTCACAAATGAGAAGTTTGGAGGTCTCATCTGTGCAATATGGTAAAAATACCTATAACTAAATCATCAAACAGTCTGGCACTACTGATAATCTTGGCATGAAATTGAGCCATGTTGGAGTGCAGTATCCCAGTAATCCAGGCTTATGAATACTGCAGATTATGGATAGACAAAATGCACAGGGAAGACTTTTCTCCATTGGCTGCTTTTGCTACAGTTTATTCTTCTGTCAGTATTTCCCCTATAAACTCCTTTTATTCATAGGCTTGGCAGTTGGCCATAAAATTTTGCTTCTAGCTGGAACTTGGCAGACAGTGTCTAAAGTCAGGAAAATTATTTTAAACAAATTTTTAAACTATATGGTATACACTGAGGCTCTTTTCAAAGTTAGAGGTGCAGTCATTTTGTTCTGAGAAAAATTTGTGGTTTCAGTGTTCTTCACTAAATTGTTACCTTTAAAAAAAAGACAAAGATTATTGACAAAAAAGATTATTGTAACCAATTACAAATAAAAATAACAAATTTAATTTCAAGCTTACATGAAAACGTTAAGTGTTGATGACTTGTGTATTTTGAAGTGATTGCTTTTAGTTTGTTGCTTTAAATTACATATATAACCTATCACTGTGGTGGTGTAAAGCTTGTATACGCTGTTATAAACTGCAAGGTAAGTAGGGGGCAACATGTGTAAGTAATTCTAAATGCCCATATTCTCTCTATCTTTGTTTACTTTTCTGTATTGTTTCTAAAAGTGTCATACAAAAGTGCCTTGGCAAATCAATCCTTGACAAACTCAGTATAATACAGGAATTGACCTGGCTGGGGGAACAAATAGACACTGGTGTTTTGGTCTGTTTGGCTTAGGATCCGGGTATACGCAGTGTGTAAGTGTCCTGAAAGCCAGTCTCATACTGCAGGGTTCACAGTGTTAATTTGGGCAAATACCACCAGGACCACCACAAATCTGCAAGAATGAAATCTGATGATGACTGTGGTAACAGGATCTGGCTTCATGCCATGGTCTGTCCTTCTCCATGCTCTTACAGTTTACCCGAGGGCTGTAAATTAATGAGAAATATCACTGTGGTCTCTCTGTCCGTTATTTCCTAGTTGAGATTTGTAGATTTACTACCTCACTGATTTTAATTGTGTTCCTGCCATTGCCCTTCTTACCTTGGAATGAATCCTAACTAAAATGGGCCTCCATCAACTGAACAGATCAAAAAGCAAATGAGGAGGCACTTAGCTGGTATGGCCATTTTATCAAGAGATGGTCTTTCTAGATGAGATACCTGACCATAGGGGAAACGTGGGTTTTTTTTATTTATTAACCAGTTCCCTCACGTTGAAGATGGAAAATACATTTTTTAAAGCATCCAGAAGTGTGTAATCATTGAAGTATGGTTGCTGTTTTACATGGCATTAGAATATGAAAAAAATAAAAAAGAAGCCTAGAACAGGAAAGACTCTGCATGTTTGATAGTGGTAGGAATGTGCCCAAGAGTCCTTTGGAAGCTGATGGAAGTCCTTCGTTTTCACAAACATAACGCTCATCCTTTTATCATTGTTCTTTTCCACTGCATGTGCCCAAGTGGTTGAAAGTTTTAACTTCTGAGATGAGTTAGGAAAAAAATGCGTGGTAAAGTATTTAATAGCACCTTTATTTGGATGTTTGCAAATATATTTAATAAGGTAACTTGAACAAAAAATAATGCCAGATATATTTCCCAGAAATTGGAGTCTCTTTTTCTATTATGCACCTGAGGAATTCTGCACGCTGGACTCTGGCTGAACCATCACACTGTTTATGCTGGATGAGGAACATGTGGTATACAGTGCAAAGGTGGAAAAACCCAGCATATCCAGGTGCAACTTTTGAATAAGAATTCAGTGAAGTTTGCATGAATTCTTCTTGCTTTAGGGACTCCAGGAAATATATGGAATGTTGTTAATGCAGATTTATAAGCAGGTTCAGAGGAAACATATCAAAATGCCCTAAAGATTATGTTTTCACTTCATACTTCGTATTTATTGCAGACAAACATACCAGAAAGGACAGTGTGTTTATATGTACAAAATAAGAGGTGAGAAAGCATGGTAAGAGGCATTGAAATCAGACTTTGGACACCAAGATGTAATTTTCAGCTGTGCTACTCCCATAACACACACTATCTAGCAGATTCTTCTTAATTTGCAGCAGTCAGAGGAACAGGTATATTTTGAGAGTTCAGATTTGTGTATTTCCAGCTACGTATCACTTTTAAATCTTGAAGACAGTGAAGTACTGGAAACTCAAGAGAAATTTTTATACACTTGATCTAGTCAGCTGCCCTGGATGATTGGACCCGAGAGCACTACAGAAGCATGGACTTCTTGCCTCTCAATTGAAATGGGTATCACCAAAACTGTTGTTAGCCTACATCCCTGTCCTCAGGACCTAAGATCTCTGTGCTGTAATATTTATGAATATGGAAAACCAGGCCCCCAGGGCAGCTCCGGTTTTGTGAGGTGCATTGCCAATGCTGTGTATTTTTGTCAGGTTGCATAACAGGAAAAAAGTCTTCTCTAATGCTAGAACAGGCTGCCAGAGAGGGGATGGACTGACTGTCCCTGGAGGGATTCAAGAAATGTGGAAATGTAGCACTGAGGAACGTGGTTTAGTGGGCAGTGTTGGTGGTAGGATGGTTGGACTAGATGATCTTAGAGGTCTTTTCCAACCTTAATGATTCTGTGACTTGCTTATCAGTGTTTTAGAACAGGTTTCTCTTTCACTAGATGTTTATCTGTTGAAGTAAGAATTTTTGGAGTATCTCTCAAAGAGATATTTTAGGTACTTTGCTGCTGCTGCTTTTAATAGCAGGAATATGGAGGTACTGAACTTAGCTGCTGTGGTTAGATGCAGAAATAGCTGCAGGAGCTGGGTTTACTAATGCAGCTGCTTTCTGCCCTGAGTTTCTGGGATGGGAACCATGATTCCTTCTGCATGCCCACAAATTCCACGTTCCCTCTGTTACTGCTTGCAAAGAAGGAAGGAGGTGATACAGACTCTTTTTGGTGCCAAAAGCCTCAGCTAGCTCATAGGTGCCAAACAGCCAAGCAACATTTCATCCCTTCCTGGATGCCAAAAGCCTCAAGTATCCCTCCTCCACCTGCCAAAACCTCCAACTTTGTCCTGACAACTCCTGCAGTGCAGGCCTGTGTTGTCAATATGAAATTTTGCAATACACTGACAATGGAAAATCTGGATGCAGTATAATATTGAAAAACATGCTGAGATCTGCCTTCAGTTCAGTATCAAAATGAATTACGCTGTAAATATTTCCTCTGTGTGTGTGACTCTTCTGCATGCTTTGTTTTCCAAAACTTAAATTTGAATTTATTCAAAACTGCTGTAGAATGAAAATATGTTGCAGAATTCATCTGAGTTTTTAACTGCATCTCAGACCCCAGATGTATTCCTTCACATAGCTGAATAAATCCATTATTTACCTTTTTGGCTCATTTCTTGCTGGTGATTCTCCTGGTCTGTCACTGAGCTTTACCAGCTTGTGTTTCTGAAACACTGTTACTGGATACAAAATTCCATTTTGCAACTGGTTCTTAGAACGTGGGCACCATTAGAGAGGTAAGGCCAAATGCAAGGAATAGTTAATGTGACTGAAATAATGGTAATAATATTCAGGTTAATTACTTCTAAACATCTGCTTAAAATAGTTGCAGTTATTCCCATGTGTTTTTTTATCAGTTTAAAATAATGCATGGAGTTTTATTTTTATTTTTTTTCCCTTCTCGTGTTTTTCTGTCCAGGATTTTATAATTCCAGGTATGTCATTTCTTAACATAAAGAATAATGTATACTTTAATTTGGTATATATAAGTTAAAGTTTTATTAAACTTAATAAGATATGCAGTATACTGTTAGGTAATATATAATGCACTCAGCAATAGCAGAAATATATCAGGAAATGTCTTGAAATCAGTCTTAATGGAACAGTGTGAGATCTCATTAATAATTCTTATTTGTCTGGAAACAAGTTTTGACTGTTCTTCTATTTAGTTGCTGCTACAACTGATTTTTTTTTCCAAAATCTATAATCCACGTCCTACACCTTTCTTAAATTATATGAAATAGAGCTGTAAATCATTTTTGTATGTGACCTTAGTAGGGGAAGAGATTTCTCTTACAGTTTTTCACAAAGCTATAGACATAACAGCCAAAGTTAGAAGGGAAGGATACAGTTCTGAGGCTGAGTGGTGCATGCAGTGGCTATCTGCAGGTAACTACTTGTTCTGTCTGTTATGCACTCTGCTTGTGGATAGTCAACAGCGCAATCTGATACCTTTCCATTAAGTGTAGTGTCTGGAAAGAGGAATCTGGGAAACACATCACAGCTACTCAGGTAGATTTTCCCTTCAGTGCAGTAATTCCTTGAGCTGCCTCTGTTTGGAGGCATGTAGGTATAAGGGGAAGCAAATGGCATAGTGCAGTGCATCTGTGTGTGAAGATTAGTGAACAGCAACGTATACTTGTGCTTTGGAAGATTCTGGAAGTCAGGATAGTGTTAATAGTATTTATGGGTTGTGAGAGTGGGAAGAAGCAATAAAAAGGAAATGCTTCATCTCTGTTCAAAATACCATCAAGGATGAAATCCACTCCAGGGAAAAGGGCCAGAGCTTTGGGTATTGCTTGATTTTGTCCTTCAGTGGGACTTGAAATGGTGTTTATACTTTTCAGTAGGTTCTTTCGCTGGAATGAATTTTTTTTCTGAAGAATCAAATTCTGTATGGAGAAATATAGTTTTTTGTTGTGTGTTATTAAATAGCCATAAGATATGACTATGCCAATGTAACTCCTTATGGGGCTTCTCTTCTGGAGTCCAGCATGCTTTTTTTCAAACTAATACTAAGTACTTTGATAAGAAGCCATGAGAAAAACTGAAGAGTGCTCACCCAGAGAGCAGCAGTGACATTGGCATAGCAGCAGGTACGTTGGTAAACATTCCTGCCTAACCATGTCCTTACGGTTACGACCGAGCCTTATTTTGTGAGCCATATCATAGAATCCTTAAGGTTGGAAAAGACTCCTA
>PPHD01003761.1:0-30476 GCA_002909625.1 Bambusicola thoracicus | reverse complement strand
CTGCTGAGAGTATTTATTATAATAGTATTTATGGAAACTGTGAAGAGTCTATTTTGAGTTGGAACAAATTCTTTATGAAGTTAAGGTTCCTACCTGTGACAGGTTTTTTTTATTTAAAGTTCTGATTAGAGGCAGAGCATTGAATATTGAATATACATGACCTGAGAGGAGGAGCTGCAGTTGAAATTATTATGTACTGTAGAAATAGGACTGTGGGTATACAGTGTGAAATCATGTTTTCCAGGAGGTCTGGTTGTTTTTTGTTTTTAAATCAAGAAAGCTCTGTTAAATACAGTAGTGAAGTTGGCAAGGTTCTTCAAGAAAATCAAGGGAGCAAAAGCTCATTTTTAAAATGAGCTTTTAAATAAAGTAATCACAACCAAGAACAAGCTTACATACTTCTACCTCATCCCGAAGTATTCAGTAGCCTAACAAATGAGGATGTTGGGTTTGGCCCCTGCCTAGTCAGACTCAGTACTCAGCACCCTTAAGGAGTGCCAATTGTATGTAACTCCCAGGTAAATTGTTTCTAATTTCTAAAGCCTGGAACTATTTACAGTATGTAAGTGATTGAAATATTACTTGACAGATGCTCTTGAATGGGTTAGTGTTATAGCTGATGGGCTTGTTTTATTCAGGAAATGAAAATAGAGGAAATAATGCTACCATTTGTAGGGATAAATTCCTGTATCATATATTCATACAGCAACATGCTTCTAAGGAGAGAGTGATTAATTTTGCTCAGCTGTGCTGGTGATTCCAGTGGTATAGGTGAATCCAGGGAGCAGATGAAACAAAGCTCTAAGTGCTTATTGCACTTGCCATCAACTCCTTGCTGTGTATGAAAGGAAAAGTGAGTGGCTCCCGAACTGTCTTAAGACTCTGTGCTAGAAAACAACAGTGGTAGAAATGAATGTATATCATTTGGACCAAGCATTAATTGTTCCGCTTGTTTGTGGGTGCTTATTTGAAAACAGATGCTTCCACTTAGAAACGCTACCAATATTTCTTTTAGTTTGCAGATGGTGTTTATTTGGTTTTGCTCATGGGTCTCCTTGAGGACTATTTTGTTCCACTTCACAACTTCTACTTAACGCCTGAAAGTTTTGATCAAAAGGTGGGTTGAAATTCCAGATTGTGTTTTGTTTGCTTTGTTACCACATGATATTTTCCAGTCGTTGTGTCCTTTCTCTTTGTGCCCAGTAAATACATTCTTATCTTCAGGAGCTGTGGCAAAGGTATACTGGCTGTGGCACTTGGCAGTTTATATCATGAAGAGTTGCTTGTGAAATTAATGGGTAAATTCCCCATAGTTAAGCAAGAAAGCATCATTTGCCACATAAAACTCATGAATATTTAGAAGAAATAAATTGATAATATGGTCAACAAGTCTTTGTGCTGTATAATACTTTCCATAATTAAAGTGATTTATTAAATTGCAGTACAGCTTGAAGTCTTTTTGTGCTCAAGGATGCTTGATAGTGTTAGGCAGCAGAACTGATGCCTGGCATTGCCTAGCATTTACGAGGTAGGCAAGAAAGGCAAAAGTTGAGAGATGGGAAGCTCTACTTCATCTGCATCCCTATACACTAGGATTGACGTAGAGTTTCTTTCCAAAGGCACAGAGTAAGTTAGCCCTAAAAACCAACCCCTCATCTCATTAGTGTCAGTTGCCTAACACCTAGTAGTCCTTTTTCTGTAGTTTATGTAACTGTTCTACAAACGAAATATCATTAATCGATATGTACTTGGTATGCTTGATATGGTATAGTAGAAGAGGTGGTACCCAGGCCGTGGTCTTTGGTTGACCTGGGGTTAAAAACTGTGTGTTGAGAGCTCACTAATAACAAGTTTTGTAGCTGTATAAAGCCAAGATAGTCAAGAGGCCCTGATCCTGCCAAGGAGGGATCATGCCAAAAGTCACCAGTCTGAAATCAGTCTCTGAGGACAGATGTGTGTTTTCATGTCCAGCTCCTGGCAAGGTCACTACCAACACTGCTGACTTAAACTTTTGAGAGAATGTACTAGCTTGTCTTTTTTGCTTGTTTTCTTCTATTTAGTAAGGATTGACAAAATAAGTATTGTGGAAGAAGAAAGGATCATTTAAAGTCTTAGATTGGTTTAATGAGGGTATTAGAGCTGGAAGAGAACAAAATATCTGTCTTGATTGTAGCTCCATTGTCCTGTATAATTTCTAACATTAGCAATGAGAAGAGCACTTAACACAGCAAGCATACTTTGCTATAATAACCAAAGGTTTGCCTCTTTCTACAGTTGTTCCTGAACTTGTGCACATATATAGACATATTCAGTGGCCTACGCTGAGCCTGGTTGTGCTGGAGTAGTTCATCTGTCCCCCGCTCTTCATTCTGCCAGGTTCTGTAGTGGGGACAGTATTTGCCTAATATAGGCTGAACTGGAGCAAGAGGTGATTAGGTCAGGAAACACTGCAAAAAGATAGAGGATTGAAAAAGCTTTGTAAGATGAAGGCTCGTTTATATTCTGTATGACATCAGTGCACTCTTCAGCAACAGTAACGCTCCCTGAGAGAGAGAGGACTTATCATTGATAGAATAACCCAGCTTTGCCTGAGTGGATCATCTCAGTCTTGCAGAAATAATTGGAAGTGTCCCAGGTGAGCGTTGTTACAGACTCAGCCTAATGTGCTGAGCATGCTAGTTCTATAAGTTACATATGGCTTGTTGACATCCTTGGTAGGTGACTACTTGTTTGGGAGCTTAAAGGGGTTCCCTGAAAGAAGGAAATCAGGCTCTGTCAAGAGAGCTTGTTTAGGTGTTGAGTTTCTAGATACGAGGGGAATTAGATATTTCTGAATGTTCCATAATGTTCAGGAACTTCATAGAGCAGTGGGAAAATGTTGTTATATTACCTTCTAAACAATTTTGCCTTTATATCTTTCTCTTGCTTTTTTTATTACAGTAGCTTGAGTTTTCCCCCTTTTTAGAAATGTAGGACGCTGAGTCATAGCCATTGCATGTTTAGTCAAGATTTTGTTGTTTATGGTTTAAATTAGTGTTATCCAGTATTCCTGGAGCATTCCTTGCTTTGAGGAAAGAAGATTTGTAACTCAAAGTGCAAGACGTAAACTCTGTCTTTTGGGAAGGGAAAAAAATATTTTCATCTGGAAGATTTTTTTTTTTTTTTCACAATGAATGAGGGGAAATTGGTGCAGGTAAAAAGATTAATAAAGTCCTGAGCAGTAAATGCCAGTGAAAGGGGCCTTTCATCCTTGTTGCAGGGGAGCTTTGTATGCAGAACTCCCTGATTTCCAAGATAAGTAGCTTTAATTAAATCTCTTCTTTTTGCTGTGCATCTCCAAAACTGTCACTCGCAGGGACAGAACTGCACAGAACTCAAAATCCAAATTACTTGTTTATATTTCATTAGACATGGCAGAGAAAGCTGCTGTGTAGATCTCTTTAAACCATAATGTTCACTCCTCAATGAATATCTTCTTTTAATCTCGCCTCTGTCTTGTATTTTTACTTTTTGTCTGTTTTCATTCTTCTGACTGTACGTTCATGTGTGGTCCTTGGAGGCTTTCTCAGGGAGCTGTCTGCCTTTCTGCACAGCTGTGGCTTGCTCATTTTGCAACATCAGTCTGCTCAGAAACTGCCACCACAAAGCATTTCATTTACCTTTATTTGAGAAACCTGATTTGAATTTTCTCACTTTCCATGTAGAGGAAGGTAAAGCACCAAGATGCCTTGTTCCTTGATGATGTGATGCTGGTGTTGCTTGGAATACAGCTGATAATAATGCAGAAAAGTGTAACGTTAATCAGAAATATTTCACTTAGTGTCCTTATTTCTCACACACCTGTGTGTATTTTGTCATCTCTGGTTATGTTACTTCTGTTACATTCCTTTTGCCAGGATGGCGACTGATTTCTTGCCTTGTAGTTGGAAATACTGAGCTTGGGTACAAGCAGGAAGAGCTCCACAAAACACAGCTCTAATCAGTTCTTAATGGGAGCTCTCTGGCCTCTGCCAAAAAGACTGAGATCAGGGCTTAATGGACTTTCCTGATTCATGTGGTACCCAGTCATTTTTTTACATTTGGAATTCTGAAATTACTTCCTGTGCATGAAAAAGTCAATATTTGACCTATGATGACACAAGCTTTCTTTTCTTTGTCCCTCTTGAGTACTTTCTGTGATGGTCAAACTTGTAGATGTGTTTTATTGATTTAAATAGAATTATCATTTTATTTATCGAGTAGGGAGACTAAAACATCTTCTAAAAATTTGTTCAAAGGTTTTATAATGCCTGTGTAATTTCAGGATTCTAAATAGTTCTTTTTTTCAGGTCCACAATGTTTCCTTTGCTTTTGAGCTGATGCAGGATGGAGGACTCAAGAAGCCAAAAGCTCGCCCTGAAGGTATGGACATGACACGTGTCTTTGAACTACATATGAAGACATAATAGCAGGTGCATTTCAAGTGCAACTCCATTCAAGACAACAGCATGGTATTAAGTGGAGCTGTAATGTGCACCTTAACAATTTTCCAAAAGATGAATTGTCTCTGTCTGGGGTATATGCTAACCTGTGTTTCTTATCTGAAATAGGTTTACTGAAATAAGCACATCAAGTTTTAGGGAAAGATTGAGAAGCTGTGCAGTGCTATTTTATAAATTTGACTGGTATTCTCCATCACAGTTCAAGTGGAAGCTTTTCATGGTCTAATTCTTATAATTATTACAGTTAGTTCGTATTTTTGGAGTCAGATAATCGAAAGGCTTTTCTCCTTTAGGAGATCTGGTAACAAACTCTTCTTGATTTATGCAGTACTGTCTTGGGCTCTGCTTGTCACTGTTGTTCCATCAAATCCTCTGTAGGATCAGTATCTTGACAGTACAGTCATGTAATACTTATTTCTTAGAACAAGAATTGATTTTGTCATAGACTCCAGCAGTCTTCAGAAAGTGAGTATAGTATTCTCTGTTAATGCCAAACTGATCTATTATTCTTCCCTAAATAGGCTGGAAAATGTGTTAGATGAATCCACGTCCTTTTGTTGGAATTGTGTTAGAAATGCCTCTTAAATTAGTTTTAGCCCATGCTTTCTGTGGTGCTTTCAAGAAAGAGGTGGTTTGATGTTTTAGTGTTCCTTTGTACTGGTGATACACAAAAAGAGAAGCATACAGAACTCCTGCTCTCTGTTCTTCCAGCCCAATTCAATAGATTGAAGCTGAACTTGATGCTGAGTTATTGCAGCAAAACTGTGTTGTGCTGGATTAATTTTTTAGCCTCTAAAGGAGTTGTTATGGGATGTGAAAGTTATAAAATGATGGAATATTTTAAATATTTTCATGGCTGGCAGCCACTGCCAGTTAACACTTTATTAGTTATTTTTGGGAATGTTATGACTGCATATGCATCGTCTTAAAATAAACGTGAGGCTGAGAATATGCTTACTTCTGGGAATGCCTGCAAGACATCAATAAGGAATACTGTAATAACCCACACAGGGAGGATGCATCTTACAATACCATACTCTTTAATGTAGCAAACAAAGGCATAACAAGGTCTGGAAGACAGGAAAATGTCAAAATAGAATTACAGTGTATCTTTTGCAACAGTGAAGGTAATTAACCATCAGTCTGAATTGTCAAGGGATATAGATGGAATTTCTACCACTGGAAGATCTGAAAAGAAAAACAGAAGTCAAATGTTAACCTTGTATTTTAAGTTCAGTCATCACTTGCTTAGTAAGCTCAGTGCAAGACTTCGAAAGTCAAGTTCACAGAATCACATAATGGCTGGAAGATACCTCAGGAGGTCTGTCCCCGGTTCTCAAGCAGGGTCAGCTAGAGACAGATACCCAGGGCCATGTCCAGGCGCCTTCTAAAGTTCTCCAAATGGGAAACTGCACAGACTCTGGGCAGCTTGTGCCACTGCTTCATCACTCACATAGTTAAAAAAAAAAATGAAAGAAAGAAATAAAGAAAAAAAAATACATTTCCTGATGTTCAGAAGGAATCTCCTGTGTTTCAGTTTGTACCCATATGGCCACTGACTCTGGTCATGGCACTGGGCACCACTGAAAAGAGCCTGGCTCTCTCCTCTTACACCCTTCAGGTATTTTTACACGTTTATAGGATCTGCCCAAGCCTTTTCTTCTCCAGACTGAACAGGCTAAGCTCTCTCTCTTTCCTCATACAAAGAAATGCTCCTGTCCCATAATTTTTGTGTCCTTTTTTTGTCCTCTTTCTAATACATCCCTGTCTTTCTTGTGCTGGAGAACCCAGGTGAGGTTTCACCAGTCCTGAGGAGAGAGGAAGAGTTACCTCCCTTAACCTGCAGTCAGTGCTGTTCCCATTTCAGCCCAGGATACCATGATTTTTCCTTGCTGCATGGACATACCCTGAAGACTGCGTTATGCATGAGTTCAGATTATGTGACCAGAATCGTTTCTTCTGACTCTAAATCCACCTAACATTGCACTGCCAAATAAAAGAGCTGGGTCCACTTTCTCTTTTAGCAGTAAATAGCCTTGCATACCTCTGATTCCTCAGGGTTATCACCACAGGGGATCAGCGGCAGTCACTGTAGCTCACTGTGCTTCTGGAGTTCAGAGTGAGTCAGCCTTAAATGCCTCCAGCATCACAATGAGGGCACGTGGCTGGTGTCTGTCCAGCACAGTGCTGCTGGTTTGGGTCCCTTCCAGCCCTGCCTGTGCCATAGCCTGATCCTTATCTCTTGCTCCTGCTCTTTCCTGCTGTTACTTGCTCCCATCACATCTTAGGATGTGCCATGTTTTTCCAAATGCAAAATACGAAATCATAAATGAAACAGGTGAAGTAATACAGGAAAAGTTTGAGAGGTTACTCAAAATCCCAAATGAAATGTGGAGGATATAAGACTGTTATCCAGGGTAGGGTGGGAGGGAAGGGTGGGGAGGTCCTGGCAATGATTCTTCAAAACAGGCAGTAGTTGTTTCCCCTGGACCTCATGTTAGTTGTACTTGACCTGTTGACTGCAGTCTTCCTAATTCCTTGTGTGATTTAAAGAAAAATCTATTCTTGCTTCCTACTCCTTCCATAGATACTGTTTCCTGTGTATCTTTTGCTTACTCCTCTGCTTCCCTCTTTACGTATTGTACCCAATATTTATTTTCACCTCTTCAGCCTTCACTATCATCCCTTGTGGCATTTCCTGGCATTTTATTAGAGTAATAGGATGGGAGGTGGTGGTGGAAAAGCTTTTTTATTGGAATTGTTTTGTTCCCTGGATTAGCATGGTAAGAAGGATATTAGGTAATAGAAAGCTTCAAGTCTGCTAAAAGAATTTAAGCTTTATTTGTGGAGCATATCACTGCTGAGTTGTGGGTATCATAGAATCATGTGAGTTGGAAGGGACCCTTAAAGGTCATCTGGTCCAACTCCCTTGCAGTGAACAGGGACAGCTAGATCAGGTTGCTGAGAGTGCCATCCAGCCTGACCTTGAATATCTCCAAGGACTGGGCACCCACCACCTCTCTAAGCAACCTGCTCCAGTGCCTCACCACTCTTACTGTAAATAACTTCTTCCTTACATATCCAATCTAAATCTCCCCTCTTTTAGTTTGAAACCATTTCGTCTTGTCCCTTCACAACAGACCCTGATAAGGAGTCTGTGCCCTTCTTATAGACCCCTTTAGGTACTGAAAGGCTGCTAGCAGATCTCCCTGGAGCCTTCTCTCCAGGCTGAACAGTCTGTCCTCATAGGAGAGGTGTTCCATCCTTTGCATCATTTCTGTGGCTTGCTTCTGAATGTGCTCCAGTAGGTCCATGTCCTTCCTGTACTGAGGACTACACATCTGGACATAGTTCTCCAGGTGAGGCCTCACCAGCACGGAGTAGAGGGGCAGGATCACCTCTCAACCTGATGACCACGCTTCTTCTGATGCAGCCCAGGATATGGTTAGCTTTCTGGGCTGTGAGGGCACATTGCTGGCTTGTGCCCAGCAGCTTGCCATCCATCAGTACTCCCAAGCCCTTTTTGTCAGGTCTGTATTTTATCCTTACACATCCTCCAGTTTGTACTGATAGTGGAGATGACTGTGACGCATGTGCAAGACCTTGCACTTGACTTTGTTTGAACCTCATGAGGTTCACTTGGTCCTACTGCTCAAGCCTGTCTAGAATATGTGAGGTTCAGGATCTTTTTGATGTATGCGGGTACATGTTTGCTTCATCTGTGGCTAGAAAAGTTGGTGGAAACTCAGACAATACTATAGGAGTGATATTGCCAGAATGTAGCATTTCCCACATCTCAGGCAGAAGTAGGCTTTCTCTGTAACTAATTATACATGAGGGAAGGGAATTCTCTTTCTACTGTTTCCCAGAGATGTTAGCTGTGACTGTGGTATGGTGAAGGTGTTTTGAAATGCATCTTGTATGACACTTAAACAGCTTGGCTTGTGGTGATTCGAACTTTTTTGTTGCTGTTCCTACACGCTCAGATTTGTGAAGGTTTGTGTTCCTTTTGGGGCAAATGATGGAGGACAGAAAGCAAATTAAGGATTTCTCCTTTTCTTCCACAGATGTTGTCAACTTGGATCTGAAGTCTACCCTCAGGGTTCTATACAATCTGTTCACAAAGTACAAGAATGTGGAATGATCCTGGAAGCTGCTGAGATCTTCATTCTACCAATCTTCTTAGGCAGAAAATCCAATGAAAACACCCTCTGCACATTCCCTTTGTGCCTTATACTATACTTAATATGTTCTTTCCACAATTGCTATGATCTCTGTAGTTGTTTGTATGACAGTCTCACTAAAAGTTATGCATGTGTAATCTTTATGTCACTTAAAAATGTGTAGATATTTTACGCTTTTACCAGGAGATATTCTTGAATCTGTTTGCTATGATCAACAAATATTCTCTTGATAAAGGAAATATACCACTAACTACTTTAATAAGCAGGGAAAACTTGAGATTTTACTCATGACTGTAATAACCTTTCTTTCCTTTGATGATTTTCCAGACTTAACCATTAGTATTAGAAACCATTGACCATTAGAAAATCAGCATTGAAATGTATTCGGAGGCTGTGCCTTTTCTGTTAAATAAAGTTTAGTACATTCTATTGAATGAGGTTGAGGCTAATTACAGGCACTATCTGAAGCTTCAGTTTTTGTGTTAACCTCATATACTACTCTGTTATTTCCATTCAGTGTTTACACAGAATAAGACTTGCAATGGGGTAACCATGTAGTCTTTTGGGGTTTCTTTTTATTTCATCTCCTTTCTAGGAGAAATACATTGGCGAGAACCACTGTCATCCTTTAGGTATGGCGTTTCAATCAGGTCAGTCATCAGGAGCTTGTCAAATATGCCCAGGTTGGATTAATGCTTTCTGTCCCAATCCTTTCTGAGATGTGTGAGGGGAATAATGAACTTGACAGTTCAAAGGCTGGCACTTGATCTCATGTAACTAAGATAAGGTTGGATTCCTCTTGAAGTTGCTGGCACCCATACAGTTTTGGGGGTCAAGCATTTATAAACAGTTCTTATGTATTTTCTTTCCTGAAGATTAAAAGTGAATTCCTGTGTAAATAAGAGCTTGCCTCGTGGATTACCCTGGCTTCTACATAAGGCAAAGTGTACTCAGTGCGAGCTAGTGGTTAACTCAAAGTTGAAGCTTTTCAGTGATGTTTAGTTGTGCTTCAAGGTAATTTCAAGTTATCCTGTGTCATCCCAAGAACTGAACTGTAGAATTTTACAATAGGATTTTTCTCCTTTACTCCTTAAACATTTTTTAATCTTAGGGAGAAGGGAAATGGGCTTCTGCTTCTTTGTTTCTTATTTTGGGATTCTGATTTCCAGTGATGAATTACTTGTGCCACCTCCCCTCGTGCCTCCAAAACAAAAGTGAAAGGAAACTTCTCTGTTTTTCCATGAAAAATTCAGGTCCATGTATTCTATGGAATTCTTTGGGAGTCATTGTTTGTATTTAAGGAGTGACTGACCCCTTGCTGTTTATGCAGTGCCTAGTACTATAGGACTTCAATTTCAGATGAGACCATTAGACTCTACCATGGTGCTGGCAGTTATTGTAGAGGAGACCTGTAGAAGCACTGAGACCAGGCGGGTCAGCTTTCCTGGCAAGTTAATTAAATTGATCTAACTTTTGTACTATGAAATAGGCTGGAAGATGATTGAACTGAAATGTCTCTCAAACTTTTTGTTTAATGCCATGCATTTGTGGGAAATGAGTCTGTAGAAGAGCCATCATTCCACTCACCCCCTGGATGTGGAAGTGCCAGTGGCGTCTATATTATCTGAGATGTTGGGAAAGACCTCCAGAGAATCTAGTTGTGAAATTACTGGCTATATTAATATAAAAAGCAAACAAAAAATAAGAGGAGGAAGTGGATGAGAGCAGTTTTGGTTTGAAAGAAGGAAAGGCTATTTCTGAGATGAGAATTTACAGCTGCTATCTTAATTGCCAGTGAGCAGATGTGAATACAACATATTTTAAGGGAGTCTCTGTCTTGTTCAGTTAGGTGTTTCTAGTTACTCTGCAGAAACTTGAATCCCTCCTCTGCAATCTGAGGCATGGGTCTCTTCTAGCATTTCTTACACTAACATCCCAGTTGGTCAAGACAAGATTGACACATTGGACATGCTGAGGGCAAGTGTCATATCCTGTGAGTTTTGTTACCTTTCTTTAAGTCTGTTGGTACATGTAACACAGGGAAAATGCAGTTTTCATTCCTTAGCTCATTGCTGTATTGCCAGGTCACTCTTCCTGAGAATGCTGTCTTTACTGTTGACCAAAGTGGGAGAGGGAACGGACCTTAACTGAACTGGAGCTTCATTGCAAGCAGAACAGTTTACAGGAAGAGCAGTGTAGGCAAAACCTTCTCTAAGCATGCGTTTTTGTCATGATTTTGTTACATACGCATGATACTTAACTCTCAAAAGCATAAGTCAGTGTTTAGAATGCTATTCATGAACTCTTTGCTCTACTGGAGTTTTAGATATGTTCCTCTGGGTACCAGTGGGGTAGATTTGAACCTGTTGAGTTCATCTGGAATGCTGAATGCTCTGCAACACTAAAGTTTCCACATTTTTAAATACTTAATGAATGTCTGTCTTTTCCAGTCCATACAACTCACCTTTTAGGTGTGTCCGCTTGACATACTCAGATCCAGTGAGCTGTATTACCACAGAAGCAGCCCAGGTATTCCTTAGCCGCATCCTATTTCTCAAGATGAAGAAGCAGCAAAGCAGTTTATATTTTTTTGATCAGCTAAAACCTATGGAGCTTCTCACCCCTCCTTCTCAAACCTCAGTGCTTTCAGCAGTAATGTATTTTTTAAGAACCTTTTCTACAGTTTTTAACAGTGTTTACTCTTGATATCTTACTAAAAACTAGTCTTGCAAATAAAATTCTGGACTTGTCACGTGTGACAAGAGTTGTGTACTGTAAGCAAGTTACAATGCAATGCTACGTTTGCTAAAGATAACAGCAGGAGTGTTGTGCATGGTTTTGTGACTGTTGTACTATTTATTCAAATAAATAAATAAATGATGATCACATGGTTTTCCACACCTTTTTTTTTTTTTTTTTTTTTTTTTCTGCTAAGCAGACAAATCATTGGGAAGAACCTTTGAAAGATAATGGGTTTCAGCTGTCTTCTTTATCGAAGGTCCTAGATGCATGGTGATCCATGTAGGGCTTAGCAAAGCAGTGGTCTCAGTTTTCTGGCCTTGGTGCAGGTGATGTGATTTTACAGTTAGATACAAATGTGTCTGACTCATTTGGAGGTTTCATCAACAGCATTTTTGTTGTTGCCTTGCTTGATCATGTTGTTCGCTTTCTCCCTTCCACAAGAGAGAACTGAATTATGCTGCCTGGTACTTTTAAAACTCTCAGGGCTGAGTTCTTTTGGAGCAGAGCAGGAGGGAAGCCGGGCATGCTGGAACTCGAGTCCTGTATGTGTCTCCAAAGCACTTGGGAAGCCAGGAGCCCAATGAAGTTTGGAATAACACTGGAAATGCCTGTATGTTTTCTCCAGTATGAAGGGGACAAAGAGTGGCTCTCCTTTAAAGCAAAGCCATGCGGGAGAGCAGGAAAATACATGATCAGAACTTGCTATTGGTGGGAGTACCACTGATTCCTTGAATTGTTCTTCAGTGGCTATTTTTATAAGAAGTGTAGGTGTGTGTGGTTGTGCGTGCATGAGACACGCTTTGGGAATGGATGGAAAGACTCATGGGGCACGATGCAACGCTGGCACAGAATTTACTAGTGCCGTTCTGCAGAAGTCTGGATGCTTCATGCACTGCTGATGATATTTTGGAAGAAAAATATGCCCATGCACCATGTGTATTTGAGACTGTTCTTTGCCCTGTCTCGCACTGCACTGTGTCTGAGGCTTTTAAGAAAGAAACACGAGTTGCTAGTTGAAGCAGGGAGACACCTAATAACTAGAGATCAAGTTCCCAATTTTTAGTTGTTCCTACTCCCTCTGCCTGCTGATAAGAAACTAGATTTCAGAAGTACAGCATTTCCAGCTGTAGTTCTTTTTGATTTTACTCCCTACATTTCTAAGCTGTGGCATGCACTCCTACGTAGGTTAGAATGTACTCTTGGTCTTTTCTGGGTCGATGTAATGTGTTTGTTTTTTCTGCTTAGAGAATATGGTAAGTTTGTACTTCGACCCCTAGATGAAAGTTTTGGAGTTAAATTCTCAGTTACTAAGAATTCATAGCACCTGGAAGTCTGTTTTCATCTCACTTCCCTTTATCCTATTTAGCTCACGCTAAATAGTTCTCATCTATGGTGTAGAGCTAAACACAGAAGTCAGTCCCTTAATAGTGTTAAAACAGACTGGCTTAATTAGTGTGGCTGTCTCCTGTCTTGTTCTGGGATTTCATGGAGGACTGCAAAGCTGTTGCTTTTTCATTCTGAAAGACTTAACAACTGTAAGCGATACCTGAAGGAGATGTCCAGGGAAAGTGATAGCTGTGGAGCGCCTTCCCTCTTTAATCAGTGGTGGAAAAGGGGAGGCAGTGTATCAGATCTGCCTAGCAGAGGTAACTCTTGTACCAGATGAGCATCTGGGGCACTGGTGTGACTAACTAGCTGTCCAAGGACAAATGAGCTCATTTCCTTCCGCCTAGGCCCCCCTTCTGCCAGGTAGGAAGAAAAGTGGTGATCTGCTTTATAAAATGCTCTAAGGACCACGAGTAAGAGGTGTAATGTAGCATGATGATTTTATCTGTCACTGGATCTTTTATTAAAGGCAAAGAAAACGTGCAGTGATGTGAGCTAGCAAACGATGTGATGCTACGAAACAATGACAGTATCTTGCTTAATACTTTCTGGCATTTCAGGAGTTCTGAGGATGCATGCTTCCTGCATTTGTATTTCTGTTTACTGCAGTCTCCAGCAGGAACTGAGCACGCAGACAATGAAGTTCCGCTTATGACTCTGGTTTCGTTTTCAAGTACTGTCAGTGCTGTGCGGTGCACTTTCCACCACGCACAGCGTATGCGTGCTTCGTGCTGCCCTGTGCAGGGGCTGCAGTGGAACCGAGCCCCTGAGCAATTGCATCGCGCTGCTGTGAGAAGAGCTTCTGGAGAAATACTGAAGAATTGAATAGTAAGTTTGGGACTCCTTCAGGGGAAGTTTTGATGGGTTTTTTTTTTCAGCTGTAGAGTTTCATGCTTTTGCATGGATTGTTCTTGCTGAGGTGGTGTCTCTTCTGATGCTAATGACTAAATATTGCTCTTTGGAAAGTCTGATGCTGAACAAGGAAGTAAAAATAAGTTTTAAACTGGGTGCACAGTGCACGCTCTCTCTCTTTATTTATCCTGCTTCTTTGAAGGCGTATTATCGCTAGCATTCAGAATTGGGTTTTGTTCCCTGTTTGTGTGATCTGTTCAGAAAACTGTTCTTAGGAAATGTGTTCGTGCTGATGCAGTGCAGGGCTTTTGTCTTGTTCAAACAGGAAGTTCAGCAGCTGAAACACTTTGGTAACGTCCGTGAGAGCCTGTGTATATCCTTACAGGCAGTTCAGATGTGGAGGACCGCGGTCCTCTCACCAGTGCTTTATATCGTATGTCAGGGATGTCTGTGAGTCAGACTGTGAGAAGGCTTGAAGGTGCGCTGATGTGGCTCACTCAAAGAATGAGTTGGTTTATCTGTCCTTGTTGTGTTGCAGCATTATGCAATAGTCCAGTTCTCGGCCTAGCAAAAAGTCACTCATCGGCACCACAGCAGGTGGTGCAAGAGGAATACAACAGCTGTTACTTTTAAAGTGGCCAAGCTGTGACATCTCAGTAAAAGAAAACGAAGGACCACATAAAGCCATTTTGTTTGAATAGTCAATAATTAAAGCTCAATTTTATTAAAAAATTCCACTGTGAAATGCCACTACAATCAATATTCAGTTGTCTCCTAGAATGATCTCTCTTCCTAATAGTGATAAATAATTCATGCAAGGAGACCAGAGAAAAATAGCATGCCAGTAACAGCTCTGGACAGTGAATTTGAGTGCTGGGCTGCAGAGGTTATGGGAAGTGTGGAAGCCTGCAGGTCAGAACCAAATCTCCCATCCTTTCCGATTTCTCATTAAGCAATTAAACCCAAGGAGGAGTCCAAATCCCATTTTGTTCTGTTTCACGCTGTTTCTGCAGCAGGTTATCTTTTGAAAGGCCACTACCTAGGATCAAGCCCCACCGCAATGAAACTTGTCACAAGAGATTGCTGAAGAGCGCTAATTATCAGTAACGAGTAATGAGTCTATTTAATGCTAAGGACCTGCAGTTCCTAGACTCTGAAATGGCTGTTGGAAATCAGTGTAGGTGAATGCAAAGTGAAACACATAGTGGGAATACGCAGTACTGGTTCTACAGATAAGTGATGGGCTCAGAGCAGGGTGTTGGTATAAGGAGTATTTAGGAATAAGATCTTGGAGTTTTAATAGACGGTTCTGTTAAAGTGTCAGCTCAGTGCTCAGCAGTGATCAGTAAAGCAAACGATGTTAGGAATTAGGAGGAAAGGCATGCAGAACAATGCAGAGGGTATTGTGGGCACTGCCCTAAACCTGTGCAGTTCTGCTTCCTAGCAGTTCAAAAAGGATGTGGTAGCATTGGAGAAGGCTCTGAAAAGGGTGGCTCGGATGATCAAAGTGACAGAATGGTATCCCTGCAAAGGACAGCTAAGACATAGGCTATGCTTCTTTGTGGAGAGATGACTGCTGAGGGTGTAGGGTAGCAGTATAGCAATGTAAAGATGTGAAGAAAATGAAACAATGGCTCTCCACTTAGGTGTAGTGGGGAGCTTCAGAGGAAGTAGCCTAGGGTCAGAGCAAGCAGAAAGGAAGTGGTTCCTCATAACGGGTGAAGCTATGCTCTTCAGCTCCTCACTGCTGAATGGTGATAGCGGCACGCATACATGGGCGGGCTGGGGAGTTCATGAGAATTAAATATTTTTACAGCATCAAATCACTAGGACTCCAGTTTTGGTTTAGAAAGGCCAAGCAGCAGAGTGTTGATGCCTGTGAGTGTGTTTTAGGGAAGTAACTTGTGAATGCTTGCTCTGTTTTTTTTTTTCCCTAAGCATCTGACTTTGGGTGCTGTAAGGGACCGGCAGCATCCGAACGATCTCTGAGATCAGGTGAGACATTTTGTCTCACCCTGGTAGGCCGTTTAACCATTCTGACCAAGTGCGACACACAAGACCTAGTCCTTGGAGTACATTAACTTTTGTAAATTCTTAATTTCAGACCCTTTCCTACAGGCTTCCAAATGTTAAAGGTAGCTTTCTGATGTCTGGGTTCCTTGGACAAACAGATACCAAGGATGTGGCAAGCAGTATGCTGTATTTTGATGTGTAAATATTCAAAGGAAGTGCAAGTTGAATATTGCAGTGAAGTTAAGTTGGTAATTGTGATTTACATGGATTATTACATGGGGCTTTAGAGTAGGACCTTCCAAGGCAAAACAAGTGCCAGAAACCTAATTTAAGTTGGACTTAGGTTTCTCTGTATTAATTACCTCTTTCCTTCTAGTTTATTACATCTAGACAGTCTCATCTCAGATAGTTCACTTGCTCCCCAGGCACTGAATGACTCAATTTCTCCTAAGTATCTTAGTTTATTATCCACCTTCCTAGTGACAACATTCAGTTTTGCAGCCATAATGACAGTAATTGCCTTGTGACTCTTCTTCCTTGGTGGTTTGTTGGGCATTTTGTATCTAATTTGTTTGCAAGACCAATAATGCAAAAGTATTTAATTGCTACTTCTACCAGTAATCGTGGCTTGGCAAGATCTGTGTTAAAATGCATGCTCACAGTGGACTTGGACTGGAGCCTTTAATGAACATTGAGACTCTGCAGAGGAAAACCATACATTTTGGAGTGTAAAACTACCAGAGAAATGATGCTTTGGAAACTGTCTTTGGGCAGTTATGCAATGGCATTTGCAGCAGCTCTTTTGTTCCAGGAGCAAGGAGGGCTTTGAAGATTGTGAAGGGTCTGGAGGGCAAGGTGTCTCAGGAGCAGCTGAGCTTCCTTGGTGTGCTCAGCGCAGAGCAGAGGAGCTGAGGGGAGGCCTCCTGGTGACTGCAGCTCCTCACAGGGAGCGGAGGGGCAGTGCTGAGCTCTGATCTGTGTGAAAGCAACAGGGCCCGAGGGAACAGCATGGAGCTGTGTCAGGGGAGGGGCAGCTGGGGGTTAGGGACAGCGTCTGCACCACAGGGTGGTCGGGCCTTGGAACGGGCTGCCCAGGGCAGTGGGCATGGCCTCAAGTTGCTGCCATTCAAGGATCATTTGGGCAATGCTTTCGGACATAGGGTTTGGATTCCGAGTGGTCCTTTGGTATTGTCTGTTGACAGGGTATTTTCATCTCTGTGTTGTGTATTGCCGTTCTGCTTCCATTCAAAGATGTCTAGGCTCTGTAGGGAAGTCATTCTCCAGTCTGTGTTTAAAGTACAAATCATTGAGAAGCTGTGCAACTTAATCTAACATGAAGTTGAGGTTGTATACCCAGAAGGAAGCTGTGTTTTTTACACAACCATACCAGATGGTCTAGTAAAGGAAACTGCTTGTATTTGTAAGCTTCTGTCTAATTTAACTACTGCATTCTTGATTTAATAGTTCTTAAGTATCAATCATTTTTATATGTACTGATATCTAGAAACGGAAAGCTTTTTTTCTAATGTAAATAGAAAAAAGGTTTTACTAATTCAGATGAAACAATTGGTTGGAATTAAGGCAATTTTTTGTACTTAAGGGCTTTCTTCCCTACATTCTGATTATTAACAGAAAATTTGAAGCTTCTTTTTAACCTTACTTTTATACACATTTAAATATTGTTTTCAGATTGTTTTTAGAAGTAATCCATAGGTCCTTAAACAGTAACTTAAAAAAAAAAAAAACCTTCAATTTGTTTTCCTCCTAACACTTATTTTGTTCTATTCATGCCTTCTTTACTCATGTTTCGTTTCACTCTATATCTTTTATCAGGTGAGTAGGAGTGAAAAAATACAATGGACGCAGACTTCTTAAATGCGTTTACACAGCCTGCTGCCCTTAATCAATTCCTCGTTGAGAATGTCATCACTCCAGGTACGTACTTTGTGAACCAAGACGGAAAAAGATCCAAGGAGTGACCTGAAGAGACAAGCAGAAAAACTGTAATACAGATGAATCGTGTGTTTTTCAACAGTAGTCTTCTGGCTTCATCGGCAGCAAGTAAATGCTGTGATGTGTGTGTGTGTAGTTTGGCCTCTGACTCTCTTGAAGCAGATAATGAAGAAGCAACACCAAGTCCTAGCTGATTCTTCAACTGAAATAGAGATTTCATACATAAAGGTCTGCCTAACTTTTGTTTGTTTCCAGGATTGTTCCTCTAGATTTATTGATTTGAATTACATTGAAATATAACTTCTGACAGCAGTGATTAATATTTTGATAAGCCATTTTCTTCCTCATGGGGAATCAATTGAAATAAAAAATGGCAATTTCTACATATGTCAGTTAGTGATACTGCAGATTTTATTAAAAACCTGTGTGAGTCATATCTGATAATTGTAAGTGATCTGGTTTCTTTCATTCATAGGAGAGAAGAGGAAACTCATAAAACCCACCTCAAGCAACAATCCCAAGCTGGAAGAATTAAAACTGGTACAATTTCTTTTACTACAGTGTTTATCTCTTACATGAGATTGCTGTAACCTGCCACATTGCTACTCAGCCACGTAAATTACTCAGCTCCGTGGCCCCAGACCCTCACTGTCTAAGGGCATGGGCAACGTCCTGACGCTGGCGCTTGGGCTTTGTCAAGTACAGTTCTAAGCTATATGAGCTGACACCCCACGGAGTGCTTTCTGTTTTGCGTAAAGTGGAGAGCAGGTTTAAAATCTGGGATTCTTATATGACCTCTCACATAACTTGGGACATGTGTATGAAGTAGCCAGGAGCTACTTGGCTGTAGCAACAGTGTAAGGGCAATAAGAATCCATCCAGGAGAGCCAGCTGTGATTGAAAGGAAGTCCATGTCAACACTTGTGATGACTAACAGGAGATGTTTGAGTACGTGGAATTTGGTTCTCCTGATCCTATGATAACAGGCTGAGGAATTGCTATAGTGATGGTCAGCAGTTTTCTCTCTTGTCCTCTGTCTTGTGTCTGCAGCTCTCTGATGGCTGCTGGCTTGGCGCAAGCTAAGGTGCAGCCTGATGGGTTAATAAATAAGAGAATAAGGAGGAGTGAGGGTGTGCAAGTCACCACTGGAATGGAGGAGGAAAGCCCTCAAGCTGTTCATTGTCTGCTTGAGGTAGCTGTGACGGATGAATCCTATTTCACGGGAAAGTGCTTTATTTCCAAGTAATTTTGAAAATTCCGCCTGTGCATTCAATCACTGTGTTTTTCTAGTGGCATAGCCCAGGGGAAGGCTAGCATACTGAATTTTCCTTCAAGAAAAGTGGCGTGTCTCTTTTGAGACTGGCACTGCTTGCATTATGGAGATACTAAAAGTGTTAGAAATATTACAAAAACAAGCTTAGGCTTTGTGCTGATGTGTGTGTTATATGGCATTCATAAATCCATAAATATGTGTGCTTCTTTATTATGTTTTCTTAAACCTTCATGCACATTTGATCAAAAATATTTAATTTCTGTGTCAGGCTTTCACAGTGTTTTTATATGAAAGAGAAAATCTTGAAAGGTGATGCTGCAAAATGCAATTATGTTGTCTACAGAGACATTGCATTTGTTCTTTCCAGACTACCAAAAATGAAGAGATTCCTTACTATATGGAGATTTCTGTGAGCTTCAGTGCTTGACTCTTATCCTCTCAGAAACTCCTGAAAGAATGTTTGTCGCTGTCTGTCTTCTCTGTGGAAGATGGTGAGGTGGAAATGGGGACCCAAAGGAGGGCATCCTCTATGTGCCATCACTGCCACTGCTTGCCCTCTTGATCTGAAGTGTTCGTGGCTCTTTCAGAGAAGAGCTTGGGGTGGAGAGGGGGAGCTGTGGAGATCCTTACTTAACTTGGAAAAAGACAGTCTTGCATTGCATTTTTCTTCTGAAGGGCACCTGGGAGCAGAGAAATGTGAAATGGCTCACTGTAATTACTATAAATATTGAAGAATGTGTAGAAGATGGTAGCCATAGAAGCCAGTAGCAAGCATCTTTAGGTATTCCTTTTGCCCTTTCTTAATTTATTCATTTTTAAACTCTGCTCTGCAGCTGAGTGAGACCCCAGTAATGGGACTTGAAAGAATAGTCTGAGCTGCAGGCTGCGGTCATGGTTGTGAAGAGCTGACATACCCAACGAGGAGTATCATACATCTATACTTAGCAGTACTTATTGCTTTTTGGTCTTGCCTGTGCCATGACACTTGGTGTACATGTCTAGCCCTTGCCCACCTAGACATCAGCAGGTCTTAACCTGCAAGCACTGGCAGGAGCAGAGCTTTCTGTTCTAGAAAACACTGGTTACTTCTTTGTTGAGGAAGTGTGCTACACATGATTTGTCAGCTCCTCAGTTCAGGAGAGTGCCCGAGCTAGGCATTTTTTTCTCATGCAGTTTCAAGCATCTCAGAGATCATTATTTTTATTTTTTTTATAAACTGTTTCTTATATTTTTGTTACTGTTGGCTAACATACAGGGACCTGCTATGATTTGTCTCTTGTATTTACATCAAATAAGGAGGCTATCACCCCTATGACACTATGAGCGCTCACTTGCAGCAGTAAAAATAGCAATACGAGCAATACGTGTCCTTTTTCAAAAGATTCTTATTAATAATCAGATAGGGCTGCTGCTTTTTAGTTCTGTTTCAACAGGTCATCTTGCCTTTGTATTAGCATATGTGACTAAATAAGGGCTTAGGGAAATGCTGAGGAGCTCCTTTGGTCTTGTGCATGTAGGCTGCCACCCACACAGTGAGAGAAGGCTTTCACAAACTTTTGTGTGTGTATGAATTCCCTGATTTTTAATATAGGCAGGGAGTTGGAGGCCTACTGTACAGCCTTCTCCCTAATGGAAGTGGCAATAAGGTCTGCCTTCTTCCCTGTAAAGCTATTTCTATTTCTACAAAATTCATGAGAATATGACTTGGGAGGCACCTGTCTCACCTGAAAGTTTGCCCAGAAGTGGCCAATGAGGCAAGAGGAAGAACTAACTGATGCTTAACTTCCTTTTTTTTTTTTTTTTTTAATAACTAAGAAGCAAAAAGGAAATAGAGGTTGAAAGCAAAATGAAACATGAAATAAGAGACTAAAGAGAGAAGTGAAGCATGGCAGACAAAAATGTAATCGTCAGCTGTTTTGTTTTCCTCCACAGATGCTGATTGACTGGATTAACACGACTCTGAAAGAGGAGCACATAGTAGTTAAAAGTTTGGAAGAAGATCTGTATGATGGGCTCGTACTTCATCATCTCTTGGGTAAGCTGCCTCTGAGTTAAGCTCACAAATAAATAATGGAAAAACTTTACACAGGTAGAATAAACATACTCTGGAATGGAAAGAGCTGTGAATAAGTTGTGATAAAGGCAATTCTGGTGATCCACTGTTGTTTTATACGATTATTGTTTGTCTTTAGCATCAGCCAAGAGCACAAAGCCAACTTGTGGTGCTACTAGAAACACTGAATGGGATCAGCACAATGATTTATATGCAAAAGCTGAAAAGCTTTTTGTTTTGTTTTGTTTTTAAGTTTCAGGTCTAATGCTCTGAATTGATTAATATCTATTTATTAAAGATGTGACCTCATGGAACAGCCTCTTGGTCCGTTTGTTTCTTCACTTTTCCTGTCCCTGCTTTGTTTTTCCTTTTTTTGGGAGCACTCCTTTCAAATCCCATCTCCTTTTCCTCAAGGCTGAAGACAGCAGTGAATAGGATTGGCTTATTTTCATAGATTGCTTGTCTGAGCAGTGAGCTGGGATTTCTTCTATATGTGTGAGTTGGTATTGCTTTTGTGCCGTACCTACAGGAAGGATTCATGTATTGAATTCCTGTAGCTTCCCCTAGGAAAAGGACCACTGTGGAGTGCTGGGGATGGGATATGCTGCTGTAAGGAATGGGCTGAGACCTTCAGAGCTTTACTGATTTTACTTGAGGCTATCAGAGTGTGGGAGTTCAACAAGGCATATGCTGGTGGGCTGTGGGTCTGAGCTGTGGAAGCTGTTAAATAGTACCGGGCATTGAAAACAAGACTGTGTGCTTTGCTGTGATTTTATATTGATTTTTTTTTTCCCCCTCTCTGTGATGGTGTTAAATGCATCCATCTTCTTCATGTGGGCTCTCTGTCAAAGAAAATCTAGGATCTCTCAAGCTGGATGTTGACAAGATAGCACTAACAGAAAAAAAACAGCGTCAGAAACTCTCTGTGATTCTGGAAGCTGTGGCTAAGTGTTTGCAACTGGAAGAAAGTCAGCTGAAATGGAGTGTGGAAGGTAGGTGCAGCTGTGAAACAGGACAAAATTAACCATCCCAGGGCTTCCACTGCTGTAAGACTGCTGTGAAACAATGGAGTGCCAGAACAGTGATTAAATGACCTGTTTGCAATTACTAGTTGTACCACAAGTGAGACAAGAATATCTGTCCCTGACTAGGTACAGCTGTGTCCTCCACAGCTCTTCCCGAGTATGTGGTTTAACAGCCTTTAGCATCCACGTGAATGTCTCACAAAAAGGACTTTTAAGATGTGGTATTGCTGAATTGTGATGTGATATAAAACCCAACTTGATGTCCCATCTGTGTTGCCGTGACTTTGGGATGCTCTGTCCAGGAAGAACTTAGGATATTACAGTGAGATTTAATTGTTTTGCACAATTAACTTTGTTTTCTTTCTTTACATGGTATAGCTATTTTAGCAAAGGACTTACTGAGCACACTGCATCTTCTGGTTGCAATAGCAAAGCATTTCCAACCCAGTCTGGCTTTTCCTCCAAATGTTCATGTGGAAACAATCACCATTGAGGTATTTATGGCTTTTAATATTTTCACTGGATATCATAGAAACATTTCACAAGACCTAGTTTTATTTATAATTAAGGAGAAATGTCTGTGCAACAGTAAATGGGAGACTTATTTTCTGTGAACTGTGTCTTTCAATCTAATGACTTGACCATAACTTTTGAACTTAGTTCAGATAATGTAACTTTGAAAGGATAGGAACACTATGTTAGTGTTTCTCCTTGATCCAAGAAGGAATGGTCCGATCTGAAAACAGCTATTGATCTCAGTAAAGAAGCAAAAGAAGAAATTCTGTTCCTACTGCCTTTAAATGTTTTAAAATAGAAGCCTGCACTTATTGAACGTGGCATTAATTTCTTTCTGTAGAGGAAGGGAGTCCTTACTGTCCACTGGGGTCACATTTTGATATTTTTCTCTATGAGCTGAGACCTACATGCTTTCTTCCTCCGCTGTGTTTCTTGAAGTCAGCTCTGGGACTTCAGGAGAATATCAAAAAGCCCGTAGTTTGGGATACAATAGCAAAAATCAGCACCAGCACTACCTCACAGTTTCAACAGTACGGTTGCAATTCAGTTGTGTTTTGAGTCCTGCACCCTGTATGGCATTACCTAGAGTTTTCACTCTTTAGAGGATGATAATTGGAACTGGGACCATGTATACACTTAAAATACAGACTTCATGTCAGGAGGATTGAAAGTGTCTGCGGGGGACAGCCTCTTCAGGGGCTGTGTCCCAGCCTACCACTCAGGCACAAGTAGACCCTCTGATTTCTAATTGGAGTCCCATTACTTGTCCCTCCGCAGTGGTCAGATGCTCCTGTCATGTGAATCCTTCCCATCAGTGAAAAGTCAGACTCTTCATAAAGCAGTCCTCCCACTAGTGCCCTGTGTGGCTGCGAGTACCTCAGTGCACAGAAATCAGGAGGATTATCTGTAAAACCACATCATCAGAAATGGATATTAGCCTTGAGAGAGAGAGGGCAGTGGTAATGGAGATGGTGAGGTTTGATGGTGAGCTGTTTCTTCACAAGAGAAATTAATGGTCCTGAAGGGGACAGGTCATTCTTGGTTGAAGAAAGCAGAAAGGAGCAGCAGTCTCTCAAAGTGCCTGTACTAATTGTGCTGGGCTTCTTGATAAATGCTCTCTGGCAGACATTTAAGGCAGCAGACAGTTCATGAAAGTGTCACTAATGCTTTCAGACTTTTTTGCATAACAAAACCAAAAATATATATTTTCTCTTTAACAGAACACCTCCAAGGGATTAAAGACAGCAAATGGGGTGGAATATATCACAGGAAGCAAGTAAGAGGGGATATATTTGGTTTGTACACTGTCAATCAGAAAAGAAATATTGTGGGTGTTTTTCCCCTTAGAAACAAAAAATATCTGATATGATGATGATGACAAAAATCACAAAAGCAGGCATGCATATGCATGTTCTACTTTTTATTGAAATTTCTCTAAAAGAAAGTATATGAGTATTTATGAGGTTGTTATTGCCATGGAATATAGTAATAAAAATAGTAATAAACATCCAGTACTCTAAATTCACTTAAAATAAACAGGACATTTTATACAGCCACAGTGGTTTATATCTACCATTCATTTATTCCTATTGTGTCCATAAATTAAGAGAAAGGAGGCAGGTTTTTGCTTATTTTGATGCTGATGAAATAAGGCCTGAGCTTGCTGAGTTTGTGAGGTATTGTGGTTATTAAAGATCTGGCAGGATACCATTTTTACACCAAGAAAATATGTCCATCATTCCAAGAGCCAAAAACAGACTTTTCTACTGTCATCTTTTATATGCTAGAACATCTTCAAATTCTAATTTCACGAGCAGCTTATTGCAAGAGGTTATTATGGGTTGTGTTTATAAAATAAATGTTCATTGGTCTGTGGGCCAGTTAAATTCTCATGTGCTTCCAAGTGTCTGCACGGATATACAGTGTGCTTAAAAGCCTCTGTTGGAAAGTAACTCTGACATAAAGTTAATGGCACTTCGTACTGTATCTCCTGCTTTACAAGGTGCCTGATGGCCCAGATAAGCTTTGCTTATGAATAAGATTAGTTCTGTTGAATGTTTTTTCTAATTCTTTCTTTTTTATTTGCACCTCTAGAGAGAATTCAGAAGAGCAGTCAAGTAAGTACTGGCATTGCCAAATCCAGCGTTTCTCCATTATGTATTATTATGCCCCAAAGTGGCATCGATTTTTTTTCCGTGTGATAAAATCATTATGTTTCCACTAGAATTAGTGGAGACTCATTGATTTCTCCTAGTATTTTTCTCCAAATGTCTTCTCTTAAAGCCTGTATATTCAGCTCAGTGTGGCTTGGCAGCTGGATGGTCCCTTTGCCTGTAGGCTGCAGGTGGGAGGTGAGACAGGGAATGATGCAGTGGGCTCAGGACCCAGCAGAGAAGCCCTGGCTGGGGACAAAGTATGCCTTGAATTAAAAGAAATAATTAGTCTGTGCTGATCTCATTCTCTCTGTTGGAGCTACTTACGAACACAGAGCCATGAGAATTGTGTTTCATCTTGCCTCAGTAGTTTCAATGTCATTTCCCTTCTGCAGCTTTCAGATAGGATTCTGAAATCTGGTGCTTGGTTATGGATAGCAGCTCACTAAAGCAAACAGCCTCCCTGGAGAGAGATTTTACCTTTAGGGCTTTTGAGGGCTATGAAACACTTGAGGTGAAAACTGTCCATGTGTGTGGAGCCTGCAGAATGTCTTGGCACTGCCCAAGCTTTGGCTTGAGGCTTTTGGCTAGTGCACCATGAGCTGCTCCTTGCTGCAAAGGAGCATTCTTCATCCCCGGTGAATCGGTACAACTGTTTTAATTCTCTGCTGAGCCCTTTGTATTAGCATTTCATACTTTGCAGAGGTGCAAACTGTATCATTTAATACATGTTTATCACTTATTCCCCTGACTGGCCTCTAGCGTGGGCTGAAATAGTGAAAAATACTGTAATTGAGTATTTCTTCTAATGGTTTGATTCTGCTGGAAAAAGAAATCTGAAATTCACTCTACGGAATGCTGTCTCCCATCTATTTTTAACACTGCTTGCTTAACAGAGACTGAAAGGAGTCTCATAGCGCAGCTCCAGAAGAGGGCTCTCTCGTTTGTGAGACTGTTGCAGGTTGCAGACTGGCTCTGAGATGCTATGGGATCCATTCACCTGCTTCCCAGCAGGGGAGGGAGGGCATACCAGCTAAGCTCCTTCACAGCAAAGGCTTCCCTGCTGTTGGCTTTCCGGAGGAACCTTCCTTAAGCAGAGCTGCATTTGCCTACCTGCGCCCTAGAAATCTATTCCCCACTTAGTTTTGCTGCCAGAACTGGTGCAGTACAAATCTTGAGAGCATCTGAAGGTGAAAATTACAGCTGAATGAATTAAATTTGGTATAATCGGGCTAAAGAGAAGCCTCTACCTCTGTCCTCTGTTAAATCCAAAAGTAGGATTTTTTCCCTTCTCCCTAAGACGTTTTTCCTCCCTGGTTTATAAGGTGTGATTGCCTTTCTCCTTCTCAAGCCATCTTAAACCTGTGATCTGACAGTTTATTCCAAACAATACCAATTAATGTTGTTTTGATACAGCGGATGATGCCTTTGATGAATTATTTAGCCGTGCTCCTGAAAGACTGGATGATGTAAAAAAGGTAATTTATTTATTGATTCCTTACTAGACATCAAAATGTGTTGGGTGAAACATAATTCATGACTTCACTGAAAAAAGTGCTCTTTTATTCCTCCCCTTCTGTTTTCCTTAGGTTTTTTTGCAGTTCGTCAACCAGCATGTTGGAAAACTGGGATTAAATGTGAAAGACATGGAATCTCAGGTAGCCTGCACTGAACTGCACCTTATCTCTGTCATTTACTTGAGTGTTTCCTCTTATCATTAGGATCCCTCCTTTTTGTTGTATCAGGTTTAAACTTTCTTTAAATGGCAGAACTCCATCCTTTGAACATCGGGCTTCCCTAGAGACCGTGAAATTGCAGAAGTGCTTGCTGGGATCACCTCCCATGCACAGCAAAAAGAGGCTCAATCACACCTCCACTGTTCTTGGGGATGGAGCAAGGGATGGGGAGAGATCTCAGGGCTGTCCCCGGTGCTTTTTTCTTTGCTTCCATGGACATACACTAGCAGCAGGAGAAATCAGCCTCTGAGAAGGGAAGTTCTAGGAGGCTTTTGTCGTAAATCTCAGGCACTGTGTACAAATGTATTCATGTGTTTGTCACTTGTGGCTGTCTGAAGTCCCTTCACATCTGGAACAGTTTGTTTTAATGGCAGTCCTTTCACGAGGTCTTATTTTTTTTAATATGAGCTTAGGAGCCTTATGTAAGTATGTACGAAGCGTGCTGTCTGAGAGGTCGAGGAGGATGAGTCATTGGGCTGTCTGGTTGCCAGAGTGCCGTTGCAATTCCCTTATCACTAGAGTGGTGTTTATCTTTGGAAATAGCCCACATAATAAATAATATTCAAATCATTCCTCTTCCAGTTTGCAGATGGAGTTATTTTACTTCTGTTAATTGGGCATCTAGAAGGTTATTTTCTGAATTTAAGGGATTTCTTTCTGACTCCGGCCAGCACCACAGAGATGGTAAGTTGTTATTTAATCACTTAGAGCCCGAAGCTTCAAACATCTTGTGTATTTATTGCTTCCATATGTCAGAAGAGCTCCGTGTCTTGCTGTAACTGCTGCTGTGTATAAAACCATATGCCCGCACGGTGTTTGCTGGTAATGCTTTGGGACAGTGCTAATGCAGGTACTAGGTGCTGTTCAAATACTTTGTGACATGTTGTTATCTTCTTCAAAAATGTATTGTCTTATGTGATGTGAGCTATTGTTAATTGCATTTATTTATGCAGATGCATTCTTCTGAAGTCTTCCAGTTAAAAACAGTCTCTCTGCAGCAAGGAATTGGTGTGCTGTCCTCCTACAAGTCTGTCCTACAAATGACATTGTTAAATGGATGACATATCTTGCATAACAGAATTGGATTCATATAGCTTTCCTTATGCCATCCTAAAAATATACCATAATAGAGACATGACCAGAACATTTTGAAGGCCCCTTCTGTACTTTAGAAGCTCTTGAGAATATACCTCTTTTCTTCCCCCAAGGCTGGGAGGTGTAATGTACTCAGTTGTCCTTGCCTGGCTCCATTCTCAACCTCTACCAGGCAGATTTTATCAGAACTTCCAAAGAAAATAGTAGGATAAGCCAGAAGGTAGTGCATGCTGGGTTGCTGGTGTGAATACCCCAGCCACAGGTCCAGGATACTGAAATGTGTTGAGGTATTTGAGATCTTTTCAAATAGTTTCTGATGTGGCTCAGTTGCTGACCCTGGTGGATCATGCACACTTCTAGGAAGCTGACCATGAGGACTGTTATTTATGTTGATGGTTTTGTATACTTGTATGCCTCTGCACCATAACATTGAAAAACTTCTTTTCATTTGGGTCAATGAATAACTCAGAAAATCATAGTCATTGAATGGCCTGGGTTGGAAAAGACCATAATGATCATCTAGTTGAAACCCTGGATGTTTTTCCTGGGTTGTATTTATTTAGGTCTCTGAAGATGAAATGTTTCATATCCTTTGTGCTCTAGAGATATCTGAGAAGGGAATCTCTCCTCTGATGTGATTTGCATTCAGGGTTTCCCACACAAATGTCGATTCCCAGCCTCACTGCAGTTCATCTCCCCAGGCACTATTTATCTGTGATGAAAATTCTCAGAGATCCCTTCTTCAATAATAAATACTTCTGTGAAGATCATCAAAGCATTTAAAAGTACAGCAGTCTGAGATGTAGGTTCAGATTTTGTCAAAATTGGCTGACTCTTAAAGGAAATTAGGAAAATTCAGATTTTATATCTAAGATGATGGAAAACAGATTTTGAAGAGTTAAATAAAATCAAAGCATAAATCTTTCCCTTTCTCCTCCTCCACTCAGTTTTCAGAACTGTGTGCTCTGGTTCACTGAATTAGGAGCAAACTTTCAGCGTTTTCAATAACTTCCTTCAGAAGAAGTCAATGAATATTTTTTTCATTTAAGATTTTGTAGATAATGTTTTTCTTTTTGTATTAGCCCTATTCCGGGTTGCACAGAGCTCAGAATTCCTAGTTCTTACCCTGCTTCCAACGGTCACTGGCCCCAGAGGAGGTTATAATGGGACTGTGTACTGGTTCAATTCATTATTATGCATCCCAGCAATTTCAATTTAGCAAAGTTACTTTCAAGAGCTGTATTTGCTGTTGAATACTTTGCCAAAGTGGTATTTACTGTTATTCTCGTCTGATGTTTATTACAAGAAAGAAAGCAAGATGACAGTATAACTAAAAATATTGAACTACCATGGTTCAGCTGTCATTTGAACATAAAATATGTCTTTCAATTCCCATGTGCTGTCTTACTCCCTGCCATTTTAGACGTTAATTGGTACAGTAAAGTATGAAAATATAACCTTTGCTGATATTTAAAACATGTCATTCATGTAATAAAAGTGTGACAACCACACGCACCACTGAGATCAGTGCAGTGCACCAACTTGCACTCAAGCTGGAAGCTTGTAGTTCCAAACTGCTAAGTGTGCCTCATGAGTCACAAGGAGAGGAAACTGGAATGGAAGTTGTGATACCAAGAAGGAAAATGGAAACAAAAACTAAGATAGGGAGGATGGGAGCTCATGTTGCAGGGACAGGAGAGCTGAGCAAAGTGGAGCCAACGTCCTGGAGGTGACCGGCCTACAGGTGCAACAAGTCTGTGCTGCAAGCGGGTTACTTTTGTTCAGGTTTTCTGGGCGTCTCTTACAAACAGCAAGGCTTATAAGCAGCTGTAAGTAAGGTCTGGTTCTGGGTGCTTGTGTCTGTAGAAAATCATATGTCATGAAACAAGGGATAGAATTATGGAATTATCAGGCTGGGAACGAAGGGTAAACTTTGTGTGGCCAGGTGATAAGGCCTGGGAGGGCCCTTGTGCTTATCGCAACTGTGCAGACTTGGTATTTTTTGTCAAACCAGTCCCAGAGCTGAAATATCCCAAACGTTCTGATTGCTGTCAGATTGTAAATCCTAGAGAATTTGCCATCTCTTTACAGTGTGGAAGTGCAGCTGGATGGAACAACTTACTTTTCTAGGTTGCCTTTCTTAGGTAATTATCAGTGTTTCTGTCTGAAGATTTACTTGGAAATCTGCATGTTTCCTTTTCTTGCAAATCTCATATGCTTACAGGGAGGAAAATGAGACCCTTTTACCTGTGCTGATTCAATAAGAAAACACTGGATTTATTCATTCCGATCAGAAAAATTCCGTAGATTGGTATGAGCTTAAGCTCTCCTGTCTGCTGTGTATGAGAGGAAGAAAACAAGCTCAAATTCTGTCAATCTCAGTAACTTGTAAATCACAGAACCAGGTGAAACATAGATCTGTCGCTTCACTTCAGAGCACACGGTTTTTGCTTGGTTTATGCACGTGGGACCCCAGAGCTTGTTGTCAGAAGATAATAGGGAACAGCGTGGCAGCATTTAATGTTGTACCTCCTGAAGGATAAATTGCTCGGTAGCCTAAGGAATGTGCAAAGAAAATTTGAAGTTCTTACAGGCTTTGTTACATCATTAGAGCAAGAGAGCCTGCTAATTACCATGCAAGTAAATAGCTGCCCTTAAGCTGTAAGGAGCTAGTAAATTGAATGCTATATTATTTTTGAAATATCATTCATCATTACTGCATATGCCTGTGGTGCAACTTTCATGTGGGAAAGTGAGAGAAAAACAAGTGAGGAAAAACTGGGAAAAGAAGCCCAGACTTTATTCATGGAGGTGTGCTTAATTTCTCAGGAGTAACGTTAAGGGATGTCATCACTACTGTTACGTGTATATACATCATTATATGTTAAAGCATAAACCTCACAAATAGATCTGATCAGAAGATTTCCAATCTTGGTAATCCTAAATGAAATACAGACAACTTTTTACTTGCATACTTTTTTTGTTCCAAATTTGGTAAGCATATGGGCATTGTT